>CM021745.1:11120131-11296429 GCA_011075105.1 Heteronetta atricapilla | reverse complement strand
GTCCGCCGAGCGCCCGAGGAGCGGCACCGCCGCCGCCGTGCGGAGCCGAGCGGGGCTGGGGCGCGGGGCGGGTCGGCTCGGGGCGGCGCTGCCCGGCCGCGGCGGGGGAGCGATGGCGGCCGCCGGGCCCTGAGCCGCGGGGAGCGCCGCTGCGAGACCCCATGGGGCCGGGGCTGGCCGCGGGGCCGCTCGTGTCGGGTGCGTGGGCTCCCCTTGCTCGTCGGACGCCGGCCGGAGCCGCCTGGGTCGCTTCTGTGCTGCTGGTGCTGCGTGCTTGGCCGGGCTGTTAGCCCTCTTTTGGGGTGATTTTTGGTGGTTTTTTGTGGTTTTTTTGTTGTCTTTTTTTTTGTCGTCGTCGTTTTTTCTGTTTCTTCCCCGCCGCGCTCCGCGCCCGCGGGTGATGGCCCCGTAGCGGTGTTTGCCCGGGGCGAAGGAGCCGCAAACTTTGAGCCGCGAATAAAAAAGGAAAAACAAAGAAAAGGAAAGGGGGAAAAAAAAAATAAATAAAGGAAGAGAAAAGGAAGAAAACAGAGAAAAACAAAAAGAGGGGAAAAAAAGGAAAAGAGAAGGAAAAAAAACGCACCCGGAGCGGAGCTGCGCGCAGCCCCCAGCGAACAAAAGCCCCCGGAGGATTGCGGCGGAGGAGCCCGGCGGGACCCCCGGGGCAGCTCCGGGCCGGGCCCCGCCTCGTGCCGCTGCCGCCGGGGGGCCCCGGGGCTCGCCATGGTGTGCGCGGCGCGGTGAGTACCGGGGCGGGGGGCGGGCTCGGGGCCCCCGGCTCGGGGCCGGGCTGAGCGGCGTTGCGGTCAGGCGGCAGGAGGGAAGCGCTGCGGTGGCTGGGGGCGTGCGGTTTGTGTCTGGGTGCCTGTCTGGGGGGGTGCAGCCCCCCCACCCACCCCCCTTTTGTCTCTTTCGGGGCCGCGGTTTGATTTTCCGGCCGCCGCCGCCTTTTTTCGGGGGCCCCCCCTGGGGTTTTGGGGGGGGGGGGGGTCAGTTAAAAGAAAGGCTGAAAGCGGTGGCAGCGAGGAGCCGCCGGGCTGCAGGCAGCTTTTCCCCCCTCTCCACGCATTCCTCCGGTGCAGCCGCATCCCTCCTTCCCGCTGCCGGCAGGGAGAAGCCCCCCCGCGGGCAGCCGGCTGCCTGCAGCCCCCCCGGGGCGGTCCCGGTGCCGCGGGGAGCGGTCCCGTCCGCTCCGAGCAGCAGGGACAGGAGCGGGGCGAAACCCCCCGGAGCCCC
Source organism: Heteronetta atricapilla (assembly GCA_011075105.1). Classification (NCBI taxonomy): domain Eukaryota; kingdom Metazoa; phylum Chordata; class Aves; order Anseriformes; family Anatidae; genus Heteronetta; species Heteronetta atricapilla. The sequence continues at coordinate 11,295,193 of CM021745.1, read as the reverse complement.
CTGCCCGCCCCCCCGGGCACAAAGGGGCCGAGTTCTGGAGCGGCGCCGGGTGCGGCCCCCCCGCACCTCCCCAAGCCCGGCACCGCTTCCTGCACCTCTGCCCCGGCTGCTTGGCCCGAAAGGGGGGGGGGGATTTAATCCCATTAAGAAATTAAAGCTTGTGTGCTTAGGAGTGACAAATTTCAGGCGGGGGTGTGCTGAGGGAAGATTTCCAGGTCAATGGTTAACTAAGGATGGTTTGGGAGAAGGGCTCCGAAATCAGGCGAGGGCAGAGGGAAGGGAAGAGGGAGCTCTGGAAGTGGCCAAGGCTTGTTCATCTCGATGGAATTTAAAATGTTTTTTAGGCTTGCAAAATCTTCTTGAAGTTGCGCATTTATCTCACGAGGCTACTCGCTAGCTAATCTCCTCAATGCGTGTCCTGATTTTTTGGTAACATTACAGTATCTGAGGTCCTTTTAACCTAATTTTGTAACAAAGATAATTTCTTGTTATGTAAGTTACTGCTCGGAGTGATTGCTTTGGGTCTCGGAGGCTGTCCTTACCCGGTCTCCCCTGTGCAGTGGAAGCTGGGATTATTTACTTCGTTATCAATTCTGGGAAGAAACTCTGCCTCAACTGGAAAGGGCTGCTGAGGAATTACAGGAAAATAGTCCTCCCGTCCTTATGTCTAGGGGAGTTAAATCTCCGGTCATCCCCGATCAGCACTGACTTCGGAGGTTTATGTTTATGCATAAATCGGATTTTCCCCACACGCGGACTTACAAGGACGAGCCGCTTGATTTCCACACGCGGCATTAACTTCCTACAAGTGGGAGCCTTGCGATGCTCTCTCCAAGAACGTGCTCCCCTGGTGACAGCAGCCCTCCCGCCCGCCCCGCGGCTGAGCGGTACCGGCCCCGGCTGCCCGGCTTCCCTTCCCGCGGAGATGGTGGCCACGGAACAAAGCCGGCAGCACGCTGCGCGGCTGGACCCAGCTCCTGCACCAGCAGAGCGTCATTTCTTATTATGATTTTGTTCTGTTTGGCAGGTGGGCTATTCTGAGCGAAACCTTAAGCCTTGTTTATCAGAGAGGGTCAGGCTGTTCTCATAAACAAACAGTAGGCTAACGAACGAGCAAAATATATCCCCGTGTTATTCTATCGGGACATGCAGTCATCTGCTGGAACTCGCGGCCTGTGCTGGCTACATGGAACGGCGGCGTCCAAAGCAGCTCTGGTATTTTAAGTTAAAAAAGGGATCGGAGTGTGCCTCGAGTCCCGTCGATAAACTGCGGGCTTTGAGCAGTTGTTGGCGTTCGTTGTGCAGGCGCACCGAGATGCGAAGCGTTAACTTCCCGTGGAGGGCCCAGTGCTGGCCTTTGCTGTTGCTTTTTAAACTGGGAACTGTTGAGGTATTTAATGGTGCCAATGTTGACAAAAGGGACCGTGGAAAGGGCTGCATTCTTCAGAGAGCTGCGCGGTGCTTTCTGGAGAGCACAGATGTAGATGTCATTTTCTGCCTTAAATCCTTTTTCTTCCTTTGTGACTCGCAGCACCCTTGTGTTGAGTGACCCCTGGTAACCGGGGGCTGTGGTGCGTGGATGTGTTTGAAGGTGAAGCACTCTTCTTGAAGCAATTACGGAAGATTCAGTGAAGTAAAATCGTTTGTGTCGCCAGAATAAGAAATGCAGGCTGGTTAATTTTAATGACTTGATGAATTTACGAGATCTGAAGTCAAGCAGGTACGCGAACGCATTGCTCCTCGCTTAATAGCACGTTTGGGCAGAGCTTGGTGTTCTGCCTCAGAAATGGAAATTTTAGGGTTCCTCGCAGTCTCTCATCCTTCTGAATAAAGATGGGAATTCTGAACCAGGTACAGAAACATATGGTTTTACCAGAAATGATTTCCTAGACTGATCAATTACTAGGAGATGTAATGAGAAACGCGCTCCTTGGGGAGAGGCAGGAGGAATTGCCGTTACATAATATCCCTCGGGAGAATTTCTCTGTCGCGTAATGAGGTTGGTGATGGAGCATTTGGGGAAAATGCCTATGGATAAGAATTAGTTCTTCAGATTTCCATAAGCAAAACATATTACTGAAAAATAGGCTTGTTCAAAGCGGTGCTGGTACGTTAGTAGGTGGGTGCTTTGCCTCTTCACACGTTTCTTTTGTTCTGATAATTACTGTGTAAGGGATGAGGTAACCGGGCGATTAAAACTTCCACAGAAGATGAGATTCTAGTCAATAATTTTGTTCTGCGTTTAACGCCCGGGTGAAACATGAAGGGCTTATCTTCTGCCCCGGGCTTCGTTGCATTGTTGGTGTTTATCTGCTGAAGGTCCTAACGCAAAGCAGATCTCTGGCCTTCGCGGTGTAAACACAGATCCTCTCATCCTCCTGTCAGTGAAAGTGAAATACGCAGAAGTGCGTGGATGTGGTCTCGTGGATTTCATCAGCTCCGGCGGCTGGAGACGTGCTTCAGAGTCCCCGTGCGCTGCCTGGGACTGACTTGGAGCTGGAGAAGAAAGCGCCCGTTAAAAATTACTGAAGTCTGTCCTTACACTTTTAGTAGCAGTTGCCTGCACCAGGAAAATAATGAATTTCCACGCTCCTGCCCTTCCTGCTTCAGCGTTTGTTACGCCCGGAGCCCAGCGAGAGCTTTCAGCTTTCGGGACCTGGGCACGGAGCTACCTGGCAGCACCCGCGCGGACCGCGAGGTGTGAAAACCAACAGAGGAAAAAGGTGAAAAACCTTCACACCTCTGTCACTGCCGGGGAATTCGCCTCATTCGAGCCTCTCGTTTGCGATCTGTGTGCTGGTGATCCTGGTCGTGTTCCAAGCGGCTTGTCCAGCTTTTCCCCCGGAGCTGCGGACGCGCCGCAGCTCTGCGAGCGCTCGGAACAGGGCGGTTGGGCTGCGCCCGCCAGCAGAGGTGGTGCAGTGACCCCTGATGGTGGCTCCGGTAACTGAGGCCGCTTTGCTCCAACTATTTTTAGGAAGTTAAAGGTGCGATGGCTGTTTTGAAGTCCAGCCCCCCTGTTTCAGCTTTTCATTGATAATATTTTGTAGTATTCTGTGTGCCACCGTGTGGCTGCCGGGGCACACTGCAGCGCCGTACGCTGCCTCAGGACAGGCACCGGCTGAGCGCTGTCGGGTGCTTTTATTTCAGCTCCCCTCAGGAGCGGTGCCCGGTTCTGCTTCAGCAGTCTGCGAGATGCCCGGGCTCAGAAACGTGCCCCGGAGCGGTGGCAGCGTGCTGCGAAGCCCTGCCGGGCTCTGCAAGCTGGCGGCAGGGCTCGGCGTACGGAGGGTGCAGGTGGTGCTGGGGTGACGTGCTGAGAGGCTGCTCTAAGGAACTCGCGGTGTTCCTGTGTCCGGGGGAAGAGGTGAGCGTCGAAGAAACTGGAAGTGCCTGTGAGCGATACGGGTGGAAGGGCTCAACGGCAGGTGGGGACATGTAGGGGACATCAGGACAGGGAGCTGCCCCCTGCCCGCTCTTCCCCCAGCGCTGTGCGCATGCCTGCGTTACCCATCTGCTGGGCACCTCGCAGCTCGAGAGCTGCTCTCGAGGTAGCCACGGCCACGCTGGGTGGGAGGAGTGGGAGCCTGTGATCGCTGGCTCCTCCCAGCTCCAACTCGGACGGGGCCGTTGATGTGGACGTAGGACAGGAGGTTCCTCACAACGCCCGTTTGACTTACCCAGCTGCACTGAAAGGGCTGAAGATGAATAAAAGGTGTCCATCGGCCGCTGTAACCATGAGCCTTGCTGTCTGGTGCAAGTGGGGAGCTGGAGTTCACGGGAAGACACCAAGGTGGCTGTTCGTGTCATTTCCAAAGATACGTCCATCTCGCTTATAAAACGGGATTTTAAAAGTACATATTCTGGAAGTAGCTAGCCTAGCTGATACTCCTGTGGAAAACAAAGTGCCCTGCAAAGTAACAACAAGTCTTCATCTGTCATTAAAGCAAGCAGGGTGAGTTGTGTGCCATGTTTTGGAGGCGTGGGATGGCATCTGCACGTGGATGCTGCTTCTGCAGTAGCTGCTATACCAAAGGGAAACCAGGAACATTTTGGGTATAAACCTTTTTTTCCTCTTCCCCGTGGAATAATCAACAATGAGAGATGTTTATGCTCTTAAGATCCTTGCTCCAAAGGTGTCGGGTGTAAAGCTCCAGAGTAGCCTGCCTTCAGGATGGTTGGAAATCCTTCATAAATATCTCCTTAACACATACCTTGTATCTCCCCGGATGATTGGCTCTCTAGCAAAGCCTTCCGTAGAGGGTGTACTGTAATCCTTTTATGTTACTTCTTCAGTGCAGATTACGCAGCAAGAAATAATTAGGAGATTAATTTTCACCTGTCACTGCCAATAATAGATAACCTTGATACAGTGACAGGGCTAGGAACTGGGGGAATGGAAAAGCGTTTAACCCTGTCGTGATTGCTGCGGGGACCGGGCAGAAAATGGTTGCCAGAACGTGACTTCCCTGCTGGCTGCCAGGAAGGCGAGGAGATGTGTTCGTGCCTCGGCCTCCTCGTCTCCTGCCGGCGCTGGGTGAGCCCCGCTCCGTGCCGCGCGCGCCTCGTGCTAATCAGCCAGGAGCAGACGCCGGAGACCTGTGTAGCCCGGTCTTTTAATTCAAATGCGGTGCTGTTGCTTTTCATGATTTCAATTCCCAACCTGGCTGGCGTTCCTAGGCTGCTAGGGAAAGGAACAAACTAATGAAGATGGCTTCATTAGGCAGCGTGCAATTTCGCCTTCGCCTCTCTGCAACAAATGCAGCTGAAAAAACATCCCAGAAGTAGCTGTGCTTCTGGTCTTCGGAGAAGGCAGGGCTGAGGTGTCTCTGCTCCCCATCAAAATTAATTACTGGCTCACATCAGGTGAGCCTAAAAACGTGGCCTGTGCTCTAAGGCGGTGAATGGAAAGGGAAAAAAGCCACCCTTCCCCCTCCGTTGCTGTTTTATTTTTTTTCTTTTGTGCTGAAGTTTAAATCTACAATCTGTTGAAAATGTAATGGGAAACCAGCCTACAGAAAATGCCATTATTCATATCATCCTGAGCTCATTTATTTTATCTGCAATAGTAATGATAAGACAGGCTGCTTGGCAATGCTGATAAGCTGAGAAATGTCTTAGAGCTATTTGTAAAAGTTAAAGCAGATCTTGGTACTGAGAGATAGGGAAACTGATGAGCCTTTGGGCAATCTGCAGAGCTGAAAGCTAATAAAGATTTTAATAGGAAGGCCTCATTAGGATTAGGGAGAAGATCTATTATCTGGGATTTACACAACACAAATGGTGGGGCAACTTCAAGTTTTTGCTTTTTTGTTCATTAAATACTATTGCTGAATGTGAAGCCTTTCAACTGCGATTGGGATCTCTTTGTAGGGGCGAGGAGCCGTCACCAGCCGCTGGGTGAGCAGAGGCAGAAGGGCAGGTTGTGTGGGAATGCGCCCGCCACACCTGAGCGGTGGCAGAAAGCCCTCGTGTTCAGGGGCCGGTCGCTTCTTGCAGGTGCAGAAATTGAGCTGTTCTTAGGTGTCGGGGTGGGAGCTGGTGGTTGTGAATGGTGTTTGTAATCTCGGGGCCCTGAAGAGCATCGTCAGGAAGAAGTTGACTCGTTGCTGTTGTGCTGGTGCTCCTGGTGGCGAGACTGAAGCAGCGTCGCTGGGTGGTCAGCTCGTCCGCCCCGGTGCGGTCCCCGCTCCAGGTCCCACGCTGGTGGCTGTCCTGTTTGTGACCACACAGACAAAACCAGTTCGGTGGAGGAGCTGGAGCTGGGGTGGTAGGAGGACCAGGCCATCAGTGAGCTGAGTGGTTCCCTACCCTCAAGTTTTAGGACAGGACTGACCATAGCACCATTTGCATTCTCCTACTGGAGCTGTACAAAACATTCACATTCTGAGGACCCTTGGTGTGCGTGAACACACAGCTTGGTGTGTAAGGGGCACATAAGATGCTGAAAGAGCATTAGTTTGTCCAGGGTTTACAGATGTATTTCATATTTGTTCTCAAAGACCATCTGAACCATTTTTTTGTGGTTGAACTGGATTGTAAGGCAGGAGGAGAAGCCACGCTGGGACGTTCTTTGGTTTGCTTCAGAGGTCCAAGCCCTGTTGTAACCTGATGCTGCCAGCCTACAGCTTAAACCACTTTTACGCACAGCTGAGGAAATGTAGTTGAACCTCTGATGAAGATGAAGGGTTTGGTTAGATGATATCCATGCTGTTTGTGCAGCACACGTGGGATCACAGCAGTGCTTGGGTGCTGTCTGCTGCCAAAGGCGGGTGATTTCCTTGCATGGAGCACCGCGGGTTACAGGAGTCTCAGCCCTGCTCTTGTGCACAGACCAGCTCCTCTCCTGCTGCTGATCAAATAACTCTAGTGGTAACTGCATTGCTCCATGGAGGAGTAGTGTTTGGAAAGAGTTCTTGTATTTTCAGTTGTCTGTAGTATGATGCAGTAGCTGAAAACCAAAAGGGAGTGCAGCACCATGAGCAAAAAAATTCCAGCCTGTCCATCAGGATCCATTGGCTTCAACAGGGGTTTCACAGGGCCTGCAGGTGACGTTGCAGTGACAGATGTAAATCCAAACACTCCATCTTCCCTGGGCACAGGGAACTCAGGTGGCATCCCCCCGGTGCCCTCAGCAGCGTGGAGGCAGGCAGGGCTGGGAGGGCAGCACCCAGCACCTACTGCCGAGGACACGCGTACACTTCCCACACTTGGCTGGTGTCTGATTGCCGCTTGTTGGTAACAAAGCACAGCTGATGTCAGCAAACCCGCATGGCCTAAAGAGCTAGCGCTATTTGCACGTAACATGTTGCTCCAGCAAGGCTGCCATTTGAGACGTTTCTAATATTTACGTTTGATATGAATGAAACTTTTTGTTTTGTCTGTAGACCTCAACGGAACTGGAGCTGACTCGTATCAGGAGTGCCTTGATAACAAGCAAGGTATGAGATCAAGTCTCTCCACCACGGGCACTTGGGACTGATTTAGCTTGATTTCTTGCAGCTGAACTGGTTGCTGTCTCTGTCTCTTGCTCTCTGTCTCCCCTTTTTTTTTGCTTTTTTTTTTTCCTTTTGCTGTCTCCAGGCCAATTCACCGTTAGCAGTTCCATGTCAGCTAACCCGTTAGCAGGGTCTCATTACACACTTGTGCTAAGCCTTCTCATTTCTAGCACCCCGATTCTTCTGTTAGTCAGGGAGAAAGTGGGAAGACTGTAAAGCAAAAAGTAGCATGCGCATTCGCTCGCAGTTGTCGTCTTCCCAGCTAAGCAGAAGAGTCCTGACGCTGAGTTAAGGGGAGGCACGTGCTAGGCTGGGTTACCTAAATGCCAGACATCCTGTGGTAATTTGTGTGCTGACATACCCATTCAGACTTGTCCAGCCTGCTGTCTTCTCCTGTGGCAAAGTTGATAAGAACTGGAAAAGCCTCTTGTGGTTTACAAGGGAGTGGTGAGGGCAGGGGAGGAATCTGTTGGCCTTTTGCTCGGAGCCTGGAAAGAAGTAAGAGTTACAGCAGTAGAAAGGAAAATTGGAGGAGTATCTCAGAAGCAGGACCCAGTAGCGAGGTTACTGATTTGTTTGGACAAAGTGTTGGTGCGTTATGCTCTCAGGTGTCCTCTGTGAGAGCTGCCATCAGGAGTGCTACTCCATCACCATAACCGTGCAAAGTTGGACTTGCTGTTAACTGGGGAAAACAAGCACCCGTCAGCCCAGAACTTCATCATTGCAGGCTACAGCAGAGATAAGAGGGAAGGCTTGCCTTAAGCAGGTTATCGGCATCAGTTATGTCCCAGGCTTCTGCGCTGCTGTTAATGCAGATCAGTGACAGTAGCTAAAATGATCATTTGCTGAAATTCTGACCCTTCTTGCATAATTTTATGAAGTAATACCAAGAAACACAAAAAAACTCTCTCAATCTTGTTGCTTTGTTGGGTTTAATTTTCCACCAGTGTCTTCGCTATCAGTATCCATCAATCAGTGTTACATGTGCTTCAAGTCAAGCTGCTGTGAAGTGTATTCCCTCCGGCTGCTGTCGGTTTTGGGGTGGGATTGTTTGGGGCTTGTGGATTCTTGTTTCTTTTTTTTTAAAAAAAAAAAAGTCTCTCAGGTGACCTTTGCGCTCATCTTTTTTCACTCTTCTCTACCAATTGTAGCAAATACCTAATCATTGCTAAGCTTTCATTTCAGAAGTTACAGCTCGGAGATTAATATGTAAGAAGTGTAATCAGTAATGGCTTCTTGATTAGATGAAGTTTAAAAGTCTTCCAGACCAGTGTAATTCAGGATGCTCCTCAGAAAGATAGGTTGTTCTTCAGGAGAATGGTGGTTTTTTTTCCAGTAAAATGTTTCTGGTTGGCTGGGTGGTTTCGTTCCATTTGACATTTTGTAGAAAGTAACTAAGTTTCATTTTATTAAAAAAAAAAAAATCTAGTATTCTCATTTTTTGAAACCAGTTGCAGCCCCTTTGATGTCCTTGTTACCCTGGCTTATCTGACAGCTGGTATTAAACGGTGTCACACCCATCACTTTCATTTGTATGTCTGTACCATAGATTTTTCTTTTCCCTTTTCTTTTTTTTTTTTTTTTTCAGTTTCTTTTGACATCACTGTTAACCTTTGAACAAGCTGTATCGTTATAAGCACTTTCATTCCAACATGAATTGGCTCTGGTTTGGGTAATTTACCATGTCTATGCTACGTCATCGCGTTTAAATCAGAAACCTTTAAGAATACAGAGGTTTTAAAGGTAAAAGTATATGCACAGTAACTTGTAGTCGGTCTCTTACTGTCTGATGCACGCTGTATTTTGTGAGCATGCGGCGGATTTGGATCTGACATCTGCAGCAATTTACAGAACACAAAATACGTAGCTGACGGTGGGCCCGTGCTCCTGGTTGCTTTCTGTTGTGTTCAGAGCAAAACAACGCCAATGGCTGAAAGTAGCAGTGGCTCTTTAAAAGCATTAAATCTTCAAGCCATGTGTAATGCAATTGCCATGGCTTCTTTTTTATAACAGCGTGCTTGTCTCCTAGAAATTATGCTATAATGAGGTTTGGTTTATATATTTTACCCTTTTCCTCATTAAAGTGCTATCTCTCAGAAGAAGCGCTTTGTGTCTTGAAATACTGTGCGGTTAAAATGAAGGCAGGTTTATAAGGATTTAATGTACTTGGGAGCCAAGGTTTTGCAGCTTTATGGCAAAGATGCTTTAACAAAGGACTTTATGGTAAGGGTGTGCCGTATTTTAGGCAGGCAGTTGCTCGGGAGAAGATTTTGTGTGAGCACGTCACAGCAGCAAGGAGAAATTCTGAGGGAAACGGGCCTCTGATACCTCGTCGTGGTCTTAGCTAATGTTAGATCGTAATTTGTAGCAATTTCAAGCCCTGATTACTCTATCTCTTGGCTCAAAAAAGACAAGAGCGTTGCATTACATCATGTGACAACACAATTGGGCAATTTGGGTTTCTCATTTTAGTGCTCAAAGACAGGGTACTGGAGAGCAGGCCTGGGTCAGCCACAGGTGGGATTCGGAGCTTCTCAGGACAAAACCTGTTCTGTTCTATTTTCAGCCTTTTATCTCCAACGTTCAGTGTTAGAAGCATGTCCTAAAAGCAAGACTTTCTGAGCTTTTTGGTGGTTTGGAAGTGAGGAGGGGAGCAGTTGGGAGCAGTTACCGCTCCACTCGCTGTTGGAAAGCGTGTCCTGGACCTGCCTGTCTCGCTGGGGTACACTTAATGCCCTGTGGTTTCTTGATAGCCAGGGGTTCTGCCACAGAAAACAGGTATAAAATTACAACCAGGCACATTTGTCTCTGGAGCTTCTCAATAAGAACTCACTGTTAAATAAAAACTTATGTTTTAAAGGTTAGGCGATGAAAAGCACTTAGCTAGGGCCTCGGAGGCAGCCAGGAGCGTCAGGAGATGGAACCTCACATCCTTGGCACGGTGCGTGGAGAATCGGTCTTGCTTGGATTACATCAGGACTCTGAATATTTTAGGTCATCATCTGTAGCACCTGATCTCACCCATGGAAGACTGGATTATGTTGCTTCAGGTCTTCTTTCAATCCCCCTGCCCCCGGGTGGGGTGGTGATGGGCATTCTGCATGCTCAGCTCTGGTTTTCCCAAGCAGAGCTACTGGTCCCCGCGGGGGGAACCTGATACCTTTCACCTTCCCAACTTCCTCCTTCCTGCGGAGTAGCATGGTTCTGTATTATTTCCCCACAGATCAATTAGTTGATGTTTTTCCAAGATGAACGTGGTTTCACTTTCCCGATGGCAATATTGACGTCCTCATTCTCTTCTTATGTCTTCTCTGGTATTTTACACCACCTCCGGAATTCAGTGCTGCTTACTGATTTTGTTAGCTCACCTCTGGTGGGAGAACAGGTGTAATTGGGAGCAGCTTTGGGGGGCAAGGACAGAGGGTAGTTAACCCTGACACTGATGAAAGGTCGGTCGCAGACAAGGCAGGAGTGGTGCCTATGTCCTGAGGTCGTGGGGGTCTGGGTGCTCCTACCTCGGTTTGTGCAGCGAGAGGATGTCAGGCAGGATGCTGAGCGCTCGTTACAGGGACAGGATGTCTGTAGGATCAGGCTTGGTTTGGAAATAGTGGCTGTAAACTGAAGGCTTTCCTTGTTACCAGTCCTGCGGGCCGTGCAGGCCCAGCGTGCGTTATGTCCTGTGAGCCTTGATGCAGCCAGCGGCCTTGTTTCTGAGGAGCGTTAGGCAGATCGTTACTGCCTGATGGCACTACCTCGAGTTCAGGCAGGCTGTCATCTGTCACCTGCACCCCCATTGCTGAATGTGCCTGGGTGGGAGCAGAGGACAGCTGCTGGCAGAAAGGGGTTCTTTGCTGGAAAGCAACGGCTGAAAAGGCGGTGTTTTTGTGGTCTCTGTAGGGGTCTGTTGAGCCGCCTTCCCCTGTCCTCAAGGCCCCTCCTCGTGTTAAGTAGCGGTGTGATGGATGAGGCTGCCAAGATACAGGGGCACCCCATAGAAGATGTTGTGTGGGAGAAGCTCTAACCCGTTGCAATTCTTGGATCCCTTTTGAAACCTAGCAAGATCGCTTTCAGGATGGCAAGGAAGAATTATGGGGTAGACAAATAGAAACGGCAGGCCGGCATGGCTGGATTGAAAAGTGTGGTCAAAACAGTTCTGTCACTGAAGATGCTATTTCCATTAAATGTTTTGAGATTTAATATTGATTTCAGTGAAATTACCCTTGAAAACAGATTTCCTCCGAACCTTTATTTTTATATGTTTGTTTTGGAGCTACTTTAGGAGGCAGAAAAATGAAACTTTCACTTCAAACAGTTTTTATGTTTTGAAATTGGCTTTTCTTACTGCGTGAATAGTTTTTAAAATATTATTTATTATTTGTATTCCAGTGGTGCCTATGCACTCCAGTTATGGGCTAAAAACCTCACTTTGTTAACCACAATGCAGATGGGGGAAGGGGGGATCGGTTTCTGCCCGAAAAAGCTTCGGTTTAGTATTTCTGACTGGGACCGCACTGATTGCTAGTGCCTATTTAAAAAAAAAAAACTTCTCATTTTACAATATGTTGGCTGCCTTTTTGTTTTAAAAAATTATAAATACATCGGCAGATTTTCCACAAAAACACATATGCTTTCTTCCTGTTGAGCACGATGACGCACTGAGAAGCCTTGCGAGAGGCCTTGAATCTCCTTCAAGCACAGGATAGCACTGAGGCTGAAATTGAAATTTTAAATAACTCTCTTCATTAAAAAAGATTCTGGTGGGGCCTTGTTAGTGGAAGAATTGCCATTTTCTGACTAATTTTTTTTTTTTGTCAGCATGGGAACAAAGAAAGAAAGGAGGAGGCAGAATAAAAGCCTGTGTGAGTGTATGTACAGAGGCTGCAGCTCTCTAAACTGGTAATGGTATCTGGAAGGAGTCCAGGCTGTTGTAAATATGAACTTTTGTCAATATTCCCCAAGCTTCTTTGGACTCTAGGGTGGGCTTTATTAGCTGAAGGTCACACCATTGTGCTGTCTCCCTCTCCTGAGACCTCTGATACCTTCCTGAAAGGACAGCCCATTATCCCTGGGCTTAGAAGCCAGCTTTCTCTTCAGTGGCGCTGAGGCTGATAAGCTTAAGAGGCATATTTCATCCCCCCACTGCTGCTTTCAGGAGACAAACAGTGTTTATCGTGCCTGATTAATTCCAGTTGAACAAAAAAATAAAATGGGAGGCATGTGTGTGTGCGCACGTGCGCAGGCACACCGAGCTGACATCTTTCAGGCTGGCCTTGCATAACGTCAGCTCGTCGTGCTGCCCGCCGTCAGCCGCGCGCCTTGCTGCCTCTTTGTTTTTTCTGGGTGCTGTGTCCAAAGATTGATTTAGTAACACGAGAGGATCCTGGGCTGCCATCCCTTTAAAGAGAAAGGGATGGAAAGGGGGCCGGGGTAGCAGCAGCCTGAGCGCTGAGGTTGGAATTGATTTGTGACAATTAGGCGTTAAGGTCTGTGAGAGCGGGACCACCCGCCGGGAGAGTGGCTTTCCATCACCTGGGTAAGATGAATGGCCCAGGCAGAGAGAAGGGCAGGGATTTTGCACTCGCCTACCTGGAAGGAATTGCAAACACACGCTGTATCTGGCTTCTGTATCTTGCAGCCCCGTTCATCACAGCTAAATCCCTTGGCTGGGAATTACATGCAAGAAGATGGGAAGATAAAAATGCTCATTGCTTCTGCTGCTTTGCTTTCTCTATTTCTCTTTCTGGATCTGACTTAAAATGTGTTAAAAGCATCTTGCTGATTTTTCTGGTTGCTAGCATTTCAGTAAAAATATCTTCATACGTGGCTGCTGGGTTCTGAGGGTTACTTTACTCCTTGTCCTGAGAGTTGGAGTATGGAATAGATAACAATGAGTAAGGTGTGCAGTGAATAACATCTCATTCCTCGTAACACTGCTCAAGATCTTTAAAACGCCCCAGAAGCCTGCCTCCGTGGCTGGAGGCTTGTCTGGTGTGCTCCTCAGGGCCACAGCCTTGCTCTGCGAGGCACCTCTCCTGCCTGTTCCTGCGCTTTTCCGAGTGGAAAATGAGAACAGTGGCACCACATCCCTATTCACTGGATGGCCGTGTAGCTTGTAGACCCGGTCTTTTACAAAAGGCTCTGTATTTCCTTTATTTTTTCTGTAGTTGGCGAGGTTGAGGAGTAAAAGGAGATCACACTTGGCTGAAAGGAGCCTCTTGGTGTCTTGACCGGAGGAGTCAGTATTTCAGTCCCCAATGCAAACTTTCCCAGCCTCTTAAAGTAAAACCATTGGAGAGCTGTGGTGTGCAGTCTGCTTTGTGTTTGCATCGAACCCGCCAGTCAGAACCGGGGCCACGTTTCACTGCAGTGCCCAGCAGCACGGCCCCGACGCGGGCCTGGGGCTCCCCGCCCTGCCCACCCGCTGCAGGGAGCCGCGCGCCGCCCCGAGGTGGTTTCACGTCCTCCGCATCGCATCTTCGTCCCGCTCGCCTCGTGGGCCGTGGTGAAACCACGCTCCTGGTGCTCAGGTTGCAACTAACTTCATTTCCTTCGCCAAAACAGACAGATGGAACGGCATTAAAATAATTCTACAAAACTGTTTGCTGCTTGCCAGTGAGAACCATGTCTGAAGATGGATTTTGCTAATATGGCTCCAGTGTTAGTGTAAACAGCGTCTAATGGGAACGGCTGTAAAATAACAGGACTATTGGTCATCTTCAGGGAAAAAGGAATTTCCATGAGGCCTTTTAAACCGGCATAGATCAGAAGCTTCAGCTGACCAAACACAATCAGAATTTCCGTTTCAAAATGGGTGTAGTAACATGAAATGGGAGCAGTGGGCCTCTAATGCTGGTTTCTCAAAGGTAAATTGCACAAGCCTGCGTGAATTGGCAGCACCTACTTCTGTCTTGTGGATTGGGTTAAGCTGGTAATATTTCACAGAACACAGTTGTTTTGTATGATTACCTTCTTAAACATACCACAGACTCCTTTTTAAGGGTGAAGCAGATTCGAGGAAGGAGATGACTGAGAAGCCTCAGGGAAAGGTTCAGAGGCGGTGGATGTGGCTCTATCCAGCTCTGTTAACATGGTGGAAAGTTTTTTATTAGTCCAGTGGTGCTCTGTAGGCTGCGGCAGAATTCATACCTGCTTGGACCCGAGTTTGGTGATAAGTGAAATGTTAATATGCGCTTGGCAGAGCATTCCCTTAATTTCCCTTAAAACGGATGGGTCATAAATGATCTCATCGGACAAGGTGCCTTTGGGCTACTGCCCACCATTAGCTATATCCTAGAAAATATTTATTTACTCAGTGTGGAGGGATGGTTTCCCTTTCCTTCTCTGAATCCGGCTGCAGTAGCTGTGAGCAGAAGAGCCTTCCACCTTCTGTACTGCAGGAAGCATTTAGCTCGTGGTGAAACATGACCCTCCCTTCCTTTATTAAAATTGGGAACCACTTTCTCACATGGCAAAGTGAGAAAGACTGAAATTGGATCTATAACTTCATGAAAAGAAAGATTATTTTTTTAAGACAAATCATGCATGGTAATACCTCCATTGTTCTCTTGCTGCGTTCTTTGTATTGCTTAACTCCCCGCGAACAAAGAACCCATAACTGGAATTGTAAAAATAATCCAGGCGTTTAAGTCAAAACTCAAAAGGCCCTTGGGAATCTCATGCAAAGGTGTGCCTCTGAAATGGTGCTTTATGAGTTGTCTGAACAGGTTTGAACATCCTTGCCCTGAGGAAATCCACGGGAATTTTGCCCCTGGCTGCAGCGGGGTCAGGGTTTCATGCTCGGAGCTTTGTGTGTGGTGCTGGCCGTGGAGCAGAGCCCTCTTTCGGTCCGAGGCAGCCTGACCGCCTCCTCGCAAGCAGGCGGGAGATTTTCTGGCTGGTTGCACTTGTGTAGTCTAGTTATGAGAATTGCTTTTGGTCCCCCATCTTTGTCACTTACTTAAACAAACATGGAAACTGGAAACATTCACTTGTTCAAGCTGCAGTAGCGTGTGCCTCCCCGAGACCTCCTGTTAGTGATCTAGAACTAAAACTGGTTGGGAAAGTGGTTTGAAGCTAAGGTTCAGCCCCTCTTAAATGAAACCATCTGGACAGAGAGGTGAGAAATTCTATTCCCTGTTGCCATTCAGACATCTGAACCCAGCTAGTTTGAAGTTCCTGGGAACTGTTCTCTCGGCTTGAGAGCATGAGCACAGCTCAGTATGAAGGTTGTATAATAAACTGAAGCAAGGTGTGCTTCCCCAGCTTGCTGCGTAAATAGGTGCCTTAGGAAGCTAACTTCTATCCAGGGTCAAAGTCAGTAGGAGATGAAGGTACTCAGGTGAACCCTGTGGTCATTGGAGCAGTATTTGGGTGCAGATCTGGCTGAACGCGCTGGCCCTTAGAAGTTAACCTGGTTGAGCAGGAGGCTGAGCCACATGGCCTCTCAGGGTCCCTTCCGTTTGTGACTCCGTGGTTGTCTGGTTAAATGCCTCGCGCCTGCCGGAGTGTTTGTGCAAACCACTGAATTGCCTGACCCTGATCATGTCAGATGTAGACATCTTCCTCTGTTGTGTCCCAGCCTGGTGAGAGGACAGTCACCGGAGCTGAAGCAAATTGCCCTCTGCTTTCTTCCAAATTCATGGTGCGGATGCCAATGACATCATCTGTTGTTCAAGAACCGCTGTTGGCAGCTGGTATCGTGAAACCTGGAGCAAGCTCGGTGTAAGCTGAGGAGGGGAAAAAAAGGCAACATAATCCCAAAAAAACACGATGCAGTACAATGCACAGGCTCCAAGAAAACTGGAACACAAGTTACCGAATTGTGGTTCCTCATCAAGAGAAAAGGCGAAGGGTTTTTTTATAGAAAAACCTTTAAGGTTTCAGCCACAACATCCCACAGACTGTTGTCAATCCAAAGTAATCCCACAAAGCTCCACAAACTGTTTTCTACTGAACTCACTTGTAATTAATACGAGGAGAATTGAGATCAGAAAGTGGGCTGTGTGCCCCTAGTTACTATCAGTAGTTGGAAGGGGAATTTTGAAAGCTATATCCTGTGTACAACGCGAAAGTTTATTTAGGCTTCTCTGTTGCTCAGGGGATTGCAGAAATGTTGCAGTGGCTGAAAGATTGGCTTTAACTTTTCCATGTGTAGCTGTAATGGAATGTGCAAAAAGTTTAAAAATTCCTTGAAGGTGCCTGGAGAGACCCGACCATCGTGGCAGCGGGAATGTGCATTGAAAGCCGCTGAAAAGCAAGACGTTTCTCAGAAGGGTTTGCAAGAAGTAACAATCACAGCTCAGGATAGACAATTAGAAAATGTTAGAAATGGTTAATTTTTCCCTACTTTTTCTTGCCCAAACACAGCTGACAGACGCTTTCAAAAAACGCTTGGTTGTTCCTCGCTGTAGCTGTGTCTTGAGGGCTTTCCTTAATGAGCTGTCCCCTCTGTCCGGTGTGGAAAGACAAACAAAGGAGTTAGAGACCTTCCTTTGTCCCCGTGTGATTTTAATCTGATTCATTCATTCTTAATCATCTTGAAGGATTATAAAAACAAAACCTGTTAAATCTTGGTTCTTACCTCTTTTCTTTCTCTCCCAAACATCATCATTTGTTCTTTTATCGTGTTGCATTTCTCTACCCATGAATCAGCTGCCTTTTTATTTTATTCCTATATAACAAAAGTCGGGCAGGAAGGGAGGGGGGCGAAGGAGCACTGCTTTCTTTGATTCGCTCGGCACACAAGTGTTCCTTGGCCTTTCATACTGAGGAGTGGATGCAGCTCTTGAACAAATTGGACCTACTTGTTTGCTGGCCTAGGCCATCTTGTTATCTAGCCAGCTGTGTTTTGATCTTGGAGGGCCGTTTGAAGATTAAATTGAGACATCTTTTGTTACTATTAAGTGCAGTAATTAAATCAGCTCAGTGTTATTTAAGTGTGGAAAATGTCGCTTCGCTGGCCCATGGGTGCCTGAAGTTGCCATTAGACAGCTGTGTTGCTTCCAGTACTAATGATGAAGAGGTAGGAGAGAAGAGCCAAGTGCTCTCTAAATAATTTCCAGCCCTTTCTGGGTTGTGCCGGATCCCCTCCCCACCTCTCTGTCACGTTTCTCCCCCCGCTTCATGAAAAACAAGGGTTTCGAGAGGGAACCGAGGCCTTTGCGGGTGCGAAGGGGCAGCGGGCGCCGCCTGGTGAGGCTGCAGAGTGACGCGGGGGAACGTGCCGCCGCGCGGGCGGGTTCCTTCTGCTCCGTCACGGAGCTTGCAGGTTCTCGGCTCTGCGAACAACAAAGGAGGCTGAGCTAGCAGGGCAGTCGCAATAAATGAGCAGCGTTGGCTTTTTCCCCTCCCTCTTCCTCCGTGGGGGGCGGTTTGCCAGCCAAGTCAAGCATGGCAAGCAGGGTTGCTCCCACGAGGGTCGTTGTGTCGCGATTTGTTGGTACCGCCCAGCCTGACAGTGAAGTGGTGGCACCTGGGAGGTGGGAACTGGGGCTCTGGACGGGGCTGGTATCGCTCAAAGGTCGCCGGGGGCTCAGTGGGTGAGAGGAGGCTGCCCTCAGCCGGCCCCTTGGCCTGCTGCACGAGCAGATGGCGCTGAGAGGGGCGGCGACTGGCAGCTGGGCAGAGAGGCGCTGGAAGAGGAGGCGAGATCCTCACTGGGGGAAGCCGTTCTGCAGAGGTCGAGTATGTTTTAATGCCGGGTTAAGTTGAGAAGCGGTGTTGGTTCATCGCTACTGGCAGCGCTGATCACTTGAGCGTTGCTTTGCGCTTTCCTATCGTGCCCTCGACAAACCCCATCTCGCCTCCTGTGCGCAGCCGAGCACGCAGCTCGCCAGTTCCCACCGAGAAGCTCGGCAGCTCTCCCTTCTTCACAGGGGGGCACAGGCAGCAGCTGCCACGGCGGATCGTGGCTAGAGCAGTGCGTGCCCTTCCGAGCCTGCGTTGCACCCGCGCCGCTGAGCTGTCTGCTTCAACCCGTCCTCCTGGATGCGCCCCACTCTCCGGCTTCCGTCCCCAGCGATTGCCCAGCAACATCTATTTGCATTGCTTTGTGCGCTCCTGTGCTTTATGGGGGGAAGTGTGTTTGCACTCGACGGTGTTCCTTAGCTGTGGCAAGGGCAGAAGCGTGGCAGATGGGTGGGGATGGGAGAATCGGGAGCATGATCAATCTGTTTTTCTTACCTTGTTTAAAATTGCCTGTTAAAATTCAGCAGCCGCACCTCCGATCAGCCTAATGGTGTCTGCCATGTTGCGAATACACAGTCATTAGTTGGTCCAATTCATGCATGCTGAGGTAGGAGGGTGATGTGAATGCAAAGGAGATGGAGAGAATAGGAGCTGGGGGGGCGGAGGAAGGAGGGGGAGAAGCTTGGTAATACAGTGACAATGAAACATACGGTAGTCACACTGGAAAACTTTCTCCTTCATTAGCAGGGATCTGTTGAGTTTCTGCTCACATTAGGGTAATTAACACAAGTACAGATTGTTGAACATCTGTGCAGTTTAACTATATGGCCGGTTCCCAGGCTTTAAACAGGGCTGTGAGGAGCCAAATGCAAAGCAGTATGAAAAGCCCACACACTATTCATTTTACTGAAATTAGCATTTCTGGATGAAAGCTGATGTTGCATGTCGGCTATAAATTTTCTCTGGTCTGCTGCCAGGTTGGCTAATGATCTGAGGTTAGTGTTTGTTAATAATTTTTTAAAATTTGTTACTTTTAATATTCTGGAGGGGAAGTTTCTATCTCACTCCTCTTTTTTAAAAAAGGCAAAACAAAAAGGAAGCAAAACAAAGCATAGGGGTGTACTGTACCTAACGTGCTTCTCACCTCTTTCCAGTGAAAACCCGGGAAGGAGTTGCTGCTTGAGCCTCCATCAGGGGCTGTTGGCTTCGCGGTACCACCAAGGCTCTTTAATATTTCTGACCAAACCGCAGTTCTAATTTCCTAGCCTTGTAAATTCCTGGGAGGCTCCACTTGCAGTGCTCTTGTGTAAATACAATCAGAGTTTTGTCTGAAGGGTGGTGGCGATACAGGCAGTGCTCCTCCGCAGCTCGCTGCCCCGCAGCCCTGCCTGTGCCTGCGCAGGGTTACCGGTACGCGACGGCACAGCGGTGTTTGTGGAGAGCCTCCTGTGTCCTCTGTCCCACAGGACTCCTGTTTTGCTGTGGCATCTCGGAGCTTCCTCCTCGCCCATTTGTGCCTTGCCAGCTGAGAGCATCTGCGGCACCAGGCTGGACGGGCTCTTGGTTGTGACGGGTCGCGGCGGCGCGCGCTCCGCAGAGGGCCCTTTGGGCCGCCGCTGCCTCTTAGGCCGCGCTGCGTCAGGGCTGGCGCTTGGCGGCCTTCGGGCTATGTAGCAAGTGTGCTCCATGCTTTGGGGTTTTGTGTGCCTTTGCTCTATGGGTAGGGACGCTCCAATTTTTTCCTTTAATGGATGATTTGTGAAGTTCTTTACGTAAGCTTCCTGACGCTGGTAATTCATGGTTGTGGTTTCTCGATTTCTCAGCATCTCCAGTTTGCACCTAGGAACCTTCACTGGGAAGTTCATGATTTTGACACGTGACCGTTCACTATTTTCTCTTCTTGATGTGATTTCCCTCGTGACGTTTTTCTAACCGTCTTGCGGCATTTTGCAGTGTCCCTGCTCGTGTATTGAGGTAGTTACTCTGCCTGTGCCTGTACTCAAGCCTCTAAACCCTAACCGCACACCTGAACGTGCGCACACGCCTGCCTTCTTACACAAATACATTAAACCTGTACCACATTAACAACTTTTTCTGGAAGCGACCGTCCGTTTGAACCAAAGCATGAAGGGTGTGCCAAGAATCATAAAAGCTGTAACTCAGAAGAGCACCACCCAGCCATCCTGAAGCCACTGGTGTTCATTAATCACGTTATCTCTTCCAGAAAGAGATTCTAAGATCTGCTGAAGGGAAAAAAGCAAATGACCTGGATAGACTTTTCCACAAGTGGACTGTCTGTAAGGTGGACAGCCCTCTGCAGAGTGGGACAGCAGTGCACACGTGTCAGGGAGCTCTGTTGTAACGCAGACAGTCGTGTGTGAAGACAAAAAGCCCACCAATGTGCCTGAAATGGTAATCCTCATTAGCACCATTTTGTCCCTGGCGTTTTCAGTAAGAAAAAAAAAGTCGGTCACGGTGGCTGTTTTTTAATGTGATCCCTGTGGGCTGGTGTGAACAGAGCTGACCTTTGAAACCCTACTTCAATTTTAAAAGGTTTATATATTTTTTTTTGTTTGTTTGCTTAAATGGGAAAGGAAGGGACTTGGTGGCTTGCAGGACGTGTAATTCCTGAATGCTTCTTTGAGGAGGCGGTAGCTTGTGTGCACGTACAGCCCAGGGAGCATCGGTCCCAAGGCAGCAGGAGGTGCCGGCCCTCTGATGGGAGGCGGCAGTGGACGCAGCGCTGAGATCTCACTGCTGGAGTCCTGCCCAAAAGGTCACCAGCCTGTTTAAGCCGAAGCTGGAGCAGGTGAATTTCAAACTGAAGTAACAGGTTCTACCTGGTTTCGTACGGGCGGACCTTAAAGCAGGGAGTTGGCCTCACGCAGACCGGTGGGAGGGCCGGCCCCGAGACAAAGAAGCAGGAAGAATGGGTGGAGGAGACGGGACTGCAGGGGGATAAGGAAGAGGCTTAGTGGCACTTCCTCCTTGAGTAGGGTTACGAGCTACCAGAAACAGTACAAGTGAATGAGATCCGCGGTTTCTTTGGGGAGGGCTTTTGTTTTTTTGACACTTCTTGTTCCAATAATTCCTCCAGCAATTTAGGTACTAGGTGGATGTGAAATGAGAGTATCAAAATATTCTTATGCGTTGTTTTTTTTCTGTGCTGATGGCAAGAGGCTGGAAGAGGGCCATAGATGGGGGTTTGGGACAGGTTAGCACTGTCTAGTGCAGGAAAGTGCAACGTGAGAAATTGTCCAACCCAATCCCAGTGTTACTAGGTGGAGAACGGTTGTGGTGTTTCTTTTCCTGAAATTGATGGCAGGCAGTGTTACTCTGAGTATTGACAGAAGTGTTTCACTTAAAGGTGATGACTGTGGTCGGTTTTATCCAGGTTCTGTGCTCCCTGGATTTGTACCTCTGGTATCTCTTGTTAGATTTTTTGTTTTCATTCTAGGGGAAACCCAGCTCTATCCAAGACGGACGGTCATGCTCAGAGAAAAATATATATATATTCCTATTAAAACAGCCAAGCCTGGATTATTTTTTACTAACTACTAGGCAGAAACCAAAGTCACCTCTTTGGGTATGTGAGACTGACCATGAAATGAAAGGGCTGCTGTATCTGCAAATATACTGCCAAAATGAAACATTTCTTTCCTTGGCTAATGCCCCCCCTTTCACACCAGCCTCTTCCCTGAAACTGGAAGTGCTCCAGCACAGCCTCCTCCTTAAGATTATTTCCCGCAGACTGGACTTAAAATGCTTATTCTGTTCCTGAGGAGCTGAAAAATGGCAACGCATCTAGAGAGGTGGTGACAGCATTTGGTGAGATAGCAGGGCTGCGGCTGGTGAACGGGAGCTGCCAGCCTTCTTCTGTCAGTCTTAGGGCTGTATCTGAGACCACAGACAGGAATTCCTCTTGCAACCAGACTCGTCGTAACAATTTTTCCAGCACCTACGCTGGTGTCCTTCCGCAGCTGGGAGGCTGTAGAGCATGCACCGAGAAACTTCAGTCTGAGGACATCCTTTTGAAGTGCTCCCAAAGTTTCCTGTGAGGTTTCATTTCATTGATCACGAAGCTGACTTCTACTAAGCAGCAAGTTTCCTTGTTCTGCTACGTGATTGCTCTGAACGAGTAACTTCATTTATTTGAATACCTAAAGAAAGCTCGGAGAACTTGAGGCTGCTTCTTCAGCTAGGCTGGGTATCCTCAGCCACCTTCAGCAGACCCCGGACTGAGCACCTCGCAGCCGCAAGTGCGTGGCTGGAATTGCCTCCGCTGTGTGCATGGGAACGCTGAGGCGGATTTGATACTGCTTGCCCCAGGTCAGCTAAAGCTGACAATAGACCCCACGGTCCCTGGCCCTCATCCTGTGCCAAAACCATCCCCTCCTGCTTGCGTATGGAAAAAAGCAGTCAGGGTACAAGCTGTGATAACCAAGTGCTTCCATTCCCAGAGGACACTGGGACAGTGCCGGTTACGTTGCTGTGCAATGCAAATAGCCAAGAGATGCACAGAAGGAAGGGCTAAAATAGGAGTTGCTGCGCACGTAGATGGACCCGGGAGCACGTGGGCTGTGAAATGAAGGCGGCAGCACCAGCAGCGGCCGTCGGCCCCTGTGCCAGGCAGCACATTTGCATTCTTCTGCCAGGGAGCTGGAAGCTGCCACCGAGCAGTTTATGCTCCAGCCTGCTCTGGCCTTGAATTATGCATGACCAATTTATCATGCCCCCAGCTGAAAAACTAATTGTGTCCCTGGGATATATTTACTAGAAATTGTAGTTTGCTGTGCTGGGGTCCCCAGAGTGTCCGGCAGAGCAAATGACTGGGAAGTCAGAGCGCGTAGAGAACAGGGCTCCTGGCTCTGCCGGAGCCAACGCGCCCGTGATGGATTTTTCACTTCGATTGCCTTTCCAAGGGCTTCCCCCCTCCTTCCTATTTTTCTTACACTGCATTACACTTAATCGGGCTGCAGGAGTCCTTCCAGTAGTTTCTAGTATTAAAAAGTGCATCAGTGTGCCTGGAAAAAAAGGCCGTGTCTTCAGGAAGAGCCAGCCTGGCTGGGAGGGGGCTGGCTTTTTGGTGGGGTGGGGTTTTTGTGCGCGGCGTCTTCATCTGGGGTGCGCTGTTGTTTTTTTATAAGCACAGTGTGGCTTCGTGTAATGTCTCCAATTACCGTGAAAGTCCCCTCCCTCTCCAGGTCTAGAGTGATGAGATTCCCTAATTACTGTTATTTGAATGAGAGGCTAGGGAGGAGAGGATTTCTTTCCCTCATACGGAGCCCGTGGGGTGGGCTTAAGCTTGCAAATGTTATTACCAACGGGTCTGGCAAAGGAGCTTGGGATGCCCCCAAACAGAATTTTTCAGAGTGAAAATGTCAGCTGTCAAGTGTGTATCTGGCTGCAAACCCTCTCGTAACATCGAGCTGAGCCGTAAAGATCAGGGGTGGGGGCGAGGTTTGAAAGGGAAGGAGGCAATTCGCTGCGAAATTAATCACAGAGTTCAGGCTGTCCTCCCCCACTTGTCACGGGAGGAGGATGTCAAGGAGTTAATCACAATGAAGGAGTCACCAGTGACACGACTTTGGAGCCCGCTGGAATCCCTGGCTCCCTTGTTGTCATCCTCCAAGGACAGCAGGAGCCGGGCCGGCAGGGAGGATGGATTTGGAGGCCTCCTTCTGGAGAGGCCGGGGCACCTCCAGCAAGGGGTCGCCGCTCTCCAGCGACGGGCAGGAGCCTTTCTGGTGGCCACGTGGAAATGAAGGAAGATGCTGGCGGAGGCGCTGTCTTAAGCCCGTTCAAGACGTACGAAGTAGCTTGTGGAAGCTGCTTGCAGCAAGTTGGTGCGTGGGAAGTTGAAAGAAGGGAAGGTGATTTGTTTTGGTGTTGTTTCTGAATGTCACTCTTACGCATCCAGAAGCTCTCGGCAGCTTTCTTCTTCATACTTCCCCGAATTTGTATTCAAGGTGTTTCCAAAAAAGGTCTGGTGGAAAAGATTTTGTTCAGGTAAACGCACGTCTTGCTGCAGAAAGAGTGGAGCAGCTGTGCTGTGCTCCTTCATGCTGAAATGTGTAATACAACCAACATAAAAGCAGATCTGAGGCTTGTGGGATCGTATCAGAGACGGGGCATAAACAGGTTTCTCCCTGAATGCGGCTAGCCAGAGCAAAGCCAGGAACACAGCTGAAGGTTGGTGTGGACTGCCAAATCGGGCCCAGCCATGCAACACCCCCCAGAGGATTTTCACAAGAGCTAATTCTGAGCTACCTGAGCAAAAGCATTGCTGTTACCTTTCTGCTTTGTGGTGCTGACGTGGCCTTGGGCAGGGGGAGAGGGAAGAAGCAGCAGCACAGTAAAGCTGCTGCATAATAAGCGTTGATTTTTTTATCACCACTGGAAAGCATTACGAGCATAACAGAAGAAGAGGAGGGAGATGAAATCTTGAGTCTTTCTGGAAGCACTGCCTCCCACTGTGCTGCGGCGTTGGGAAAATTCCCTGCTGGGCATCGCATGCAGGCTTCTTCTTTGCAAACAAGTGGCCTGGTGACTTGGGGAAGGACTGTGACATAAGGAACCTTGGGGAATTGGAAATCGGCATGTGTCTGGAGCTAGTTTTGTGTCGGTGGGGTCCAACCATGCAAGGTTGCTCTGCTCCTGTTTCAGCTATTGTATCCAGCGACTTCCTGAGGAGCGTGGGGGGCTTGTGGAGCCCAGCGGGTCTGGGGCTCTGCAGAGACAATGGGGGCGTTGAGCTGGGTTGTGCGGAGCATGCTGCAGCCTGTTTTTCTGGAGGGCGTTGTCGGATTTAAGAAATTACTGTGCTTTTGAGCAGTGGGGACAGTGAGAGGCAGGACGGGACACGATGGAGAGCACTGTGCCGGAGCAGTGGCTGTACCGTTAAGGAAAGGGTGGACAGAGACGGAACACGAATGGCAGCATCTTCTGCGGTCGTGTTTTTAGCTGCAGTGACTCAGTGTCTGGACGCTTTTGCCCTTTCATTATGCAGAACGAAGCACATCAGTGAGACCAGGGTATGCTCCTTTTGCTTCTGGTTCTTATTAGCTTGTTAATGATCTTCCTAGGTTTTAAGTGTCTACCGAGGTGAGCTCTCAAATGACTTGAGTTCAGGGCAGCCGTCCTTGGCAGGGTCCTGATTGCTGCTATGGATGTCTTCTGTGTTTTGTTCTCTTCCAGTCCCTGTTAACTCATTATGAAACGAGGGGAAAAGCACTGGGACTGAGCTGCCGTATGGACGCTGCTCTTCCTTTAGCCTGTCTCTTTCCACGGAGCTGGTCTGGCTGGCAGCTGACAGCTTCTGAGTGGCTCTACTGGTTTTTCTTCCTCCTCGTTGTTACTCAGGCCCTTTTGGCTTTGCTGCGTTCTTTTCTGTCTGTTGCTGTGCTGTACTTGAGTGGCCTGAGCCGTTTGGTTTCCTCCTGCTGGCTTTGCTGCTGCCATGGCCAAGGTGGGACGAGGAGCTGCAGCCGTGCCTGGAAAGCACCCGAAAGCGCCAACAAACAAGCCACGGCAGCAGCCAGAAGATGAAAATAAGATGGTCTTTTGGGGTAGAACAGGAGCCCGTGTCTGTTGTATTAAAGGTTACAAGACACTAGCTGACCTCCCCTCACTCTCCTAATTTTTTCTCCCTCCAAAATCTTGTCCTCCATTCTCCTTCCTTTCCTCTCCTCCCTGTAGCTGGGATACATTTCAGTGTCCGTTTTCTTCTATTCCTGTGCTTAACGACTGTATGATAAATAGTTAAATAAAATCAAGTTCCCAGCAGCAGAGAGAGGGGTTTACGTGCCCTTTTTTGAAAAGGGGATTCTGAGGGGCGAGGGAAATTGTGCTACCATCAGCTGCAGCTTAAGCACAGCTCTTGCTACCAGTTTCCAGTCAGTGTGAATGCAGTCAGCGAAGAGACCGGTCTGGCTAGGGGTTTTTTTAGGGGGTTGAGCCCCACGTCCTCAGTGCCACGTCTGTCTTAGGTGCCGTGACATTCCTCTGGGCAGGAATGAGAGCTTAAGAAATAAATGTGAGGAAAGGGAACAGCTCATCTCCTCTCATAAGAAGACCGTGGAAACCGCTGGGGACGTGTGCTTGTGCACGGGTACGTCCGTAGCCCTTGCTCAGAGGGCTGTGAAGGAATCCTGAGGGGAGCACAGCAGAACAAACCTTGCTGCTGTAAGAAATCCCGAAAATGTCCATCAGCAGTGCTGCAAGTATTCCGCGGCTGCTGGAAGCGTTCCAGCGCTGGAGTCTTTGTCTCCATCCATCACAGGCACTGCAATCTTTGTGCCCCCAGCTTCAAACAAGGGCTTCACGCTGTCCTTGCAATCTGCCTTTATGCAGCGGAGTGTGGAGGCTTCTAATTACGAGGCCGAGATGCGCGGCGGGTGGGGAGGCGTGCTGTGCCCCGCAGCCGCGTACCTGATTATCCGTTGCTGAGGTCGTTAGAAGGGTTACTCCTGAGTTTAAGCCTGCTCCGCAAGACCCCTAATTATATGCTGCTCTGCAAGTTGCATTAAAAAGAAATTGTTGAAAAGACAAAGGACAGA
Organism: Heteronetta atricapilla; assembly: GCA_011075105.1. Lineage (NCBI taxonomy): Eukaryota > Metazoa > Chordata > Aves > Anseriformes > Anatidae > Heteronetta > Heteronetta atricapilla. Next base: position 11,268,951 of record CM021745.1, on the reverse strand, counting down.
ATAACATTTCCTCCCTCGTCTTCCCATCTCTCCCCCCCCGCAACACACACAGACACGCACTCCCCCACCTCTCCCCGCTGGGCCCAGAGCTACTTTTCACGCTCGAGTTGGTGCAAGCTCTGATAAAGCCATTGAAAGATGCAGCAGGGAGACGGAGCGCTCCCAGGGACGGAGGGAAGCAGCAGAGGAAGCCGAAGTAAAATGACCCCCTCCCAGGTAGATACAGCCGGGCGCTGCTTGCTGAAGGAGTTGTCCCACAGAGCAGAATTAGAGAAGAGATTAACCGTCCTTTATTGTTTTGTTTCACTTCCTAGGGAGCGATGTAATGTAGTTTCTTCCATCGTGAAAAACCCGCTTCAGCTGGAGCTCCGGGAAGCCTGAATCACTATAGATAACGCATTCAAAGTGCAGTATCCCTTGCACATGCTGCCAGCTCTCGTTTTAATCTCCCCAGACATCAAAAAAATGAAAATGTAAAATTCTCAGCTTTGCAGTTGAGTGACGTGGAAGCCGCGCTCGTTGCGATGCAATTTCCAAATCTGGGACATGCACACATGTGTCCGTCCCTGTCGGAGATAAGGTTTTTATGTGTGCTTTCCGTGAGCCCATGAAGTGTGCCACTAACAGAGAGAGAGAATTGAATGGGTTCTTCATTACCGCATGTCTGGACTACTAATGAAACTAACCCCGCGTCGATAGCGGCGGCACTAAATATTTCCAGTGCTTCTTGGTGTGATGCTTACATTTTCAATTTACGGTGGAGATTATTACGGGGGTATCGGTGGTACCAAGGGTAACATTTTTCAAGATTGCTATTTCAAGGGTATTTTTTCTTCATTATTTGCATTATAGTGGTACCTGAAAGCCTGAGCGACAGATCGGGCTCTCACTGCGCTAGGTGCTCTACAAATACAGGGAAAAAAGATTCTCTACTGCAAACTCTTTTTTTTTTTTTTTTTTTGAGACGTGGCTATGGGGCTTTTTTATTGCTTTTGTAACTGTTAAAAAATATATATATTTGAACAGGAATCTTAAAGTCAAAATGTCAAAGTTTGAGTCACTCCTGTCCTGGAGAAGCTTGCAGACAGCTTGAGTTGTACGTGCCGTACTTGGCTGTAATCTGAGAGCTTTAAACCTTGCTCAGCCTCTTCAATATCTCAGTCGGTGCTCTGCGGTACACTCCCTGTTCCTTACTCATTCGCCTTCATTTCACTCTGGTCTGCTCCGCTGGATTCCCTGCCCACCCGAGGCACTAACAGCAGGGCAGCTTCCTCTCCCCGTCTGCCCTGGTCCCTTTTTTCCTCCCGTGTCCCCATGTGCTGCTACCTCCTTAGGTGGGTGAGGAAGGTCTCTGCAGCGCCCTTTGCCGCTGCTGCAGCTTGCCGTGGTGCTCAGCCTCGCTGCTGCACCCGAGGTGAGACCCAGAACTGCCCATCCATCGCGCCCTGCCCTTGCTGCGTGTGTAGGGGATGCTCTCATCCCTCGTGGTGTGCTGGGAGAGATAACCTGGGGCCTGGTAACCCCAAGCCTTGTGCCTGCGCATCAACTCGACGCATCCCTTTGCTTCCTGCTCTTCCCAGCTGCCTGCTGGAAAAGGAATTTGGTGTGAGGGCAGCGGGTGCTGCTCCCAGCTCCCTGCCCGAGAGCAGGCTGCAGGCGGGCATGGTCTCGTGTAAGTTGTGAGGCTTTTGTGTTCTGGCAAGGTGACACCACAAAGATATCAGCTGCCTTGAAATGACTCCAGAGGGCAAAATCTTTGTTTCAAATGGTATTTGGAGATCTTCCAGCCACGCCTCATACTTTGGTGGCATCTGTGTCTAAGATGGTTCAAAATCTGTTGATTGAGCAAAGTCACACTGCTCGAGTGGGGGCTGTGACCTCGTGCTCGAGCCGGGTGCAGGAATGCCGGAGCACATTCGGGCAGCAGTGGTGCTTTCCAGCGCCTCGCGTTGGCTTTTCTGGTTTTGTTCTCTGGTACCCCCCGGCTCTAAAAGGTGCACGGGGTGATCACGGCTTTCTGCATACATGGTGTGTCGCTTTCTGCAGCCCCAGAGTCCCCAGAGTCTGCAAGCTGAGTCATATTTCTGTTGGCACGGGCTCGAGCAAGAGGCATTACTCAGAGATGGCAGATAGTCTTGAGGCTTCGGCTGCGTGCGGTTGAACAGTCTCCAGAGCCACCGTCTTGCTCATTTATCAGCTTGGAAAGAAAAGAACTCGAAATCCAGAAGCAGCAAAGATAAAAGCGGATTTCATTGTAGCGCTTTCCGAGCCCCCGGACGCGCGCAGGACAGCGGAGCAGCCAGCGCTCGGCCACAGCCGGCTTAGCAAAGCTCTCGGTGCTCTCACCCGCTGCAGGGCGTGAGCGAGCGCTGGGCAGGAGCAGCCGCTTTGAGGCAGCGCCGCGACTTCCACGGGCACGTCTGCCAGCGCGGGTGGAAGGGGCACGGCGCTAACATCTCACTCCAGCCGTGACACCTCTGATGTGATCGATTTCTCTGTCTCGGGATCAAAACCGTCTAAATTCCTAATTCCCCTCAGAAGTCTGGCTGGCTGCTTCCGAGGCTGACTAGATACCAACAAACCAGATGTGGCTCGCAGACCTCTAAATTGGGAAAGGGTGGCTTGGTGTTTGTTATTCGTGCCATGAGCGTCTTTCCATTCCGCTGGAGGTGGTTTTTTGGTTTCTAAACAAATGCGCAGCGGCTGAGATCAGACACCCGGTCTGTACTAGCGGAGGTGCACCGAGAGCGCTGTGACGGAGCCGTACTTCTTAATTACCTTGGAGTTACACAGACAAGATCTCCTGGCTGCAGCCCAGGTAGATCTGAAATACCCACCACAAGGCATCGCCGTAGCTGTGCAAAAAAACCCGAGTGTGCGTGTAGTTAGATGAAGCAGTGATAAAATGTGCCCAGGCAAACAGGCGTGCTGGGCTGCTGCAAGCCCCAGTGCTGCCGCGGGCGTTGGTGCACGGTGACCTCCCGCGCCAGAGGGATGTGCTGCCATGCATCGTGGCACTGATTCCCCCCGGACTGCTTCATCTCAGTGCAAATTAACTGAATACTTTACAGTGGCTGCCGCAGATTTATGTGATGATGTGTTGGTGGCAATGGTCCATACCCGCTTCAGGTGGTGGTGCGGTGAAGGGTACTGAAACTGCCCGGTGCGCGAGGACCTGGAGCCACCAGGGAGCAGGGGGAAGGACGCAGGACAGCCCCCGAACGCTGTTCTTCTTTTCTTTATGGAAAGAGAAGGTGTGAAGTCTTAAGGTCAGCAGGCATGACTCAGTGCTAAAAGGTCATGAGATGAAAAAGAAGGGAGAAAAAAAATCAGCTCCTTATGTGTGCTTCCAGGGAGCTGAGCTTTTTGGCCACCCAGCTCCCCAGCTGCAGCACTGCCCGCTCCGTGTACGGAAGGGTTCCTTTCCTGACATCTCAGCCTGCTGCCCCACTCTCATCGTGCTGCTGTTGGGGATTGGTGTTAGGCAAGTTTGTTTTAACCCCGGTGCCAGTGGCCGCTGCTCTGCGCCTTGCCTTCAGCACTCGTGCCGTGGCTGCGCGTGGCCGAGCAGGAAGCCGGTGCGGCGTGGTTCGGCTCAGGTTAATGCCAGCTGCAGTGGTTGCCACTGGCGTGCTACGGCAGCCCCCCGCGAACGGAGCAGTGTTAAATGTGAACCTTGCAAAGACGTCTGAAAACCAGCAGAGCGGGTGGCTGGAAGATTAACTCCGCACGAGGACACTTTGGAGAGCAGAGAGCCACAATAGCGGTTTCAGTGCCAGCTTTGTCCCAGCTGCCAGAAGGGACTTTGTCAGGGGAGTCCTTTACCATGGCTCTGGTCCCCCAGCTGCTGGAACAATTGCTCAAGACCACTGGCAGTCAGCGTGATTAAAGCAGCCTCCAGGCTGCTTTATTGTACGTGGGCAGTTATCCAGGGCCGAGGACTGGCTCAGCCTGGGAGGATGTAAAAGGAAGTTTGCCATATTGTGCCCTTCCACCAGACGTCTCTTTTCTGCCCGCATCTAAGGCTCGGGGCGGGTTGTACTTCATTTGTAGTCCCCCCAGGTCACAGTCCATGAAACACTCCAGTATCTCTGCCCATTGACTGATAGGGCTGAACTTCTTTTTTCTCTCTACATAAAGGGCACATTTAGTTGAACTAATTATCTAATTTATTGCTCGCTTAACTGGGATTTTGGCTGTATAAATTAATAGCACTAACCAAGGGCGCTGTTAAAACTTCAGCCCCTTTCCTTTCCTGAGAACCGTGTTGCGGCTGCGAGCTCACGCTGCCGCCCCGCAAGCAAGGTGGAGCTGCGGGCTTCGGGTCGGATGGAGCCCCAGCAGCTGAACGAGCCTTGCTCATCCTGCAGTTCCTTCCCTACAGCAGGTAGAAGCTTTGCTTTGCCTTTTTATTTTTTCAAAGGGGTGTTAGGAGATAACCTTACTGAAATGGCTTTTTGTCCCGGTGGGAATGGCCCTCTTTTGCTTTCCTCTGCTTTCTTTATGTGAGTATGTAAATATATGTAAATGTATACAGGGCTTGGGTTTACCGTCTTCGTCTCCCCCTCCCATGTATAATGTATGTGTTAAACACGTAATCATTAATCAACTTTGTGGGGAGTGGAGACAAGAAGGGCTCTTTGATGATAGATGTATACTTGTGGCTGTGCTTGTGTGCGTGTTTATTAGGCAGCACGGTGCTATCAAAAGAAACTCCGCGTCCCCAAGGATAAGAAACAATGTAGGGAACAAATGAAGAGGAAAAAAAATCCAACCCCTCTTACTGTAAAACCCTCTGTCTTTTACCATCTGTCTCCTTTTTTTGGAGTGAAATAAATTGGGGAGAGATCTCTGAATGATGTGCTTATTTGTAATGCCCAGGACCATTAACACAGCGCAGCAGCGAAGTTAGGGGCAGCTTGTGGCGGGCGGGAGCGTTGGAGGCAGGGTGACGTTATTTCTTTTGTCTGTGCATGCTGGAAGTGGCTTAGACCGAGAAAGCCTTCAGGTTATCGTGCACAAGCACAACTATTTCTTGGGTTTTAATAACATGCTTGATATTGTGGAAGGCGCAAATTACAGGTGGCCATTGCCCTGAAGTGTTGACAGTAAAGATAACAAAACCACGCTAGCTCTTTGTGAGCACCCATCTCAGAACAAGCTTCAGTCTGCTCTGTGTTGCTAGAGGAGGACTTCGGGTGCTGGAATTACTTGTCTGGAGATTAAGGTAGGGGCGGAGAGCTTGACTTCTTTGCGTTTCTGTTCCCATGAGATAGAGCAGTAAGCCTTAGGACCTGAAAGCTTGGACTGGACTGGGGAAACCAGACATTTCCCCAGCTGTGTCACGAGACAGCCTAGTCAGTCCTGTAGAGTTGTGCATGTACTCCTGCACAAAATTGTGTTGTCCAAAATGATAAAACTATTACAGACATGCTGAGGGGAGAAATAAAAGTACAAGTGATTTCGGGTGCCCTAGATTAATTTTTGCTCATCTTACTCAGCTTGTATGCTTGCAAGTTCCTATTTGGAGAAATATCTAGTTAAATATGTATTTTAAATGAGTTTAAAAAGCAGCTTTGGTTCGCTGGGTACGGAGCTGCTGCACCTTTTGCTTTGCATTCCTGCAGAGCTAGGCAGGAGATGCTGGGGTCTGACTGGAGGCACCCAGGTCGTGGCCAGCAGCAGTGCCAGCACCAGCAGCCACCTGCCGCCCGTCCCGCGGTCACTCACCGCCCCGGGGAGCAGCAGAAGGAGCTGCGAGGGTGGCAGGGGGGAGCGGCAGCAGCGAGGCTGGAGGCAAATGAGAAAAGACAAATTCCTGCAGCCTGCCCAGTGCAGAGCAGCAGGTGGATTGGCCGCAACGTGCCAGATCTGTCCAGGTGTATCTGGTACTGCTTTAGGAAAGCCAAAACGGGGTTTGGCTGTAGCTCCTGCTGTCTGGGGCTGCAGGAGGAGCTGATGAGTGACGGAGGGTATTGCTTTGCAAACAAACCACTCTATTAGCAGTTGTTCTATGAATCTACCAAAGTATTGTGCTGGGCCTCTTGAGTATGTCTTTCTCAGGTTCATTAGAATTAAAAAAAAAAAAATAATCAGAAATGGTATTACCCAACAAAAATCGTCTCATGACCATTTGCCTTGGACTAATTCAGGCTATCTTTACAAAAAGGTAGCAGCTTCATCCACTGCGATTATTTATTTTATATTTCTTTCCTTTCCTCATTTGCCAAAGTCAGCACTTCGAGTTTGTTTCGCAGATGAGCTGAAAGCCACCGAAATTCAGACCCTCATCACAATTTTCCTAAGCTGTTGACTGTTCAATTCTACATTTTTAGCTGTGGAGGCCTTTCCATCATTTTGTTCTTCATAGAAGAAATAAACAAGGCCTCGGTTTAGGAAAGTGCTTCAACTACAGTGAGATTAAGCACATACATAGAGCTGAGCGTTTGATCGAGTGCTTTTCTGAATACACTTTCTAGAAAATTTATGTGCCTTTTACTGCTCTTGCTAAGCTAATCAGAAGATGCTGGGGTCTGATCAGAGTCTTTTGTGCTTTTTCAAGATAGTGTCTCAGGAGGATCATTACAGACATCCCTCTGCAGTGAGTACAAGGAGATTGTCACCAGGAAGGTGTTAGTCACTGTGTGTTAACATGCAGGATTATTATGCCTTTTTTCACTATAGGCTTTTCATCTCCTTACTAAGCAGGCACAGTCATGTCTATGCTAAAATCGCAAAGCCTTCTTAGAGCACCACTTTTGTGCCTCTGGTTCAAGAAATAAGCTCCAGTGATGTGAGCTGTTAGCTATTGGGTGGCTTTTGGAGAGGGGAAAGGACCCTGGCTGGAGCTACGAGAGGCGGGGGGATCAGCCAGGACCATCCGGCGGGAGCCCAGCACTCGGCTCCCGAAGGCGCGGTTGCCTGGAGGAGCAGACGACCAGACGGTGGAGTCGAGCTGCTGCTCTCTTGGCAAAGGAGCACATCTCCACAGAGAGGTCAGGTACAGCTTGCTCTCCCGTTCCTTCCAAAAACATCTCCAGTGCAAATCTGGTGGCTGAACACACACAACAACACACACTGGTGGTGCTCCACCTTGCCCAACCAGGACAGCTTTTTTCTGCCCAGAGCCGACCTGGCCCTTTGGCCAGCCCTTTGTGCGAGTACCCTGAAAGCTTCCCAGCCAGTGGCTTAGCACACAAACATTAGCAACGGAGTAAAAAGTGTTCACATCTGAATCACCACGAAGGGAGAAGAGCAAATTGCGGGTCAGGGATGCTTTGCTCAGTCACAGGTCCACATGCAAACACAGCAGGACACAAAGCCTCTGACAGACAGCTGTTGTTCGCTGCAGTTTATGGGTGAAGTCATATCAGTGCATATGGAAAAGAAATTGAGTAGTTGCCCTGCCATTATACCAGTAATAGCTGTTGTTAGTTGGTCTGTCCTGCTGGAGCACAGCCCCTCCCGGTGCGAGGCATGCGTCGGGAGTTCAGTGTTGAGACTCTGCAGACTCCAGATCTGGTAACTTGTAGCACACAGAACCATGTTTCTGTTGAAAACAGTTGGTTACCGATGGAAGCCAATAGCTGGGAGAAGTTGCTTATGGTTTGTGCATGAGGAAACGGCCTGTTTTTGTGGTCAGCAGTTGGCATGATATATACTTGACTGCTTTCATGTTTTTTGCAACCCCACCCAGATAGACGCAGTGAGTGTAGTACAAAAGAAAGACGCTCGGAAGAGCCCCATGGGTGTAGCTGATCACATATTCTCCCCGTTAGCTTCAGCTGTCTTGTAGAGCTCCCGTACCCAGCACGTTGAGAACACAGGGCTTTCGGAAATAAAACGGGCTGCTCCCCATTTCAGATCAGCGCTTGTCTGTACAGACAGTTTCTCAACTGGAATTGCCAGCGACATCGGCAAAGGCTTTGAATGACAGTTCTTGTTCATTTGCGTTTGGGGGATCTTTTTTGTTTTGTCTCTCCAATTGTACTTCTAAAAGAACAAATGCAAAGAAAAGAGCCAGTGGAAGGTCAAGAGGCATTGTACAAGAAGGAAAAGATTATAGCAGGGATGCATAATGTATTGGAAGTGAAAGACCATTCCAGGGTATTGCGGGTTTTCTCAAGAGCGTGAATGTACACATCTAGCAGAAGAATGGGACAAGAAGGGTTGACACTGTGTGGGGTTCTGACAAAGGAAAGGTCCTTTTCCCTTTGCGTCGAGTGGTCCATGGAAATTAAATTGTCCTCTCAATGCAGGGGGGAGTTCCTGTCCAGAATGGAGCACAGCAGGATGGTCACTGTAAAGAATTCTTCCCTTCTCCTACCTTGCTCCATGGGGCATTTACTTGAAGAGCATAATGAGGAAAATGCATCTGGCAGTGGAAATACTAGAACTCACTCAACTGTACTGTAGTCTGCTGGGGATGATGGGGGGAAAAATGAGACAAATAGCATCAAAAGTTAACTTCCCTTGAGCTTTCTCTCTCTATTTCTTCACGTACTTTGGCTTACGTGCACACAGACCTTCCGTAAAGGAGGAAGTCAGGCCGTGTAAATCCCATGAAAGATGTTTGATTTAAGAGGAAACTTGGAAAAAAGACGGAAGACCTGGCTGATGAAGTCAGGAAGGATTGCAGTCCTTTGGACGGGGGGCACAAAGGGGCCGGGCGGATCTCTTGTGCGGTTCGTAGCGTGGCTGGGAGAGCCCCGGCTGGTTCCTCGAGGAGCCGGGGTGGCAGAGGGAGGTTGACGTTGGCTGGGTTGACGAGGGCAGCGAGATGCAGGAACTGAGAATCTTTTAGGTTTCTGGAGACAAGGATGAGAAGGCTGTTTGTGAAAGCAACTGGAATAGGGCATGGAAAAATCCAGGAAGCCTGCTTTACCCACGGGGTGAAACTCTCTTTGGTTTGGACTGTAGCCAGTGGCACAGAGCAGCAGAAACTTTGGAGTTCGTGCATCTGCTGCTTGGCCAGTCCTCACTGGAGACTGTCAGAGCTAACGGAGCTGCCTGTTCTGGAACCATTTTAGCTAGAATCAGCTCCCAGAAGACCGTTGTTAATAACTTCTGTCTCACCAGCCCTCTCTCCTCCTTCCCTCCACTCCCTAAAAACTGGGCTGAGAGACTGTGCAGGAATTTGGGCTCTCTCGGGTAGGCCAGGAACAAGGCAGCGGGCTCTTGCTGAGGTAATCTGCTAAAGCTATTGCCGTTGTGCGAGGCAGCCACAATTCAAAGCACAGCCCTGTTTGAACACTGGGCTCGCTTTTCTGTCTCTTTTAATGCTTTAAGCAGGGCCGTGCATTCAGCAGTTACTCGTATAAGCATTCTCCAGGCGTTTGAAAAAAGACTTCTGCTTTCCAGAGGAGAGGAGGAAAGAGGTGGGAAGGAACTGTGTGGGGTAGAGAGGGGCGAGTGACAGGGGAGTAGCCAAAACGAGCGTTTTGGCTGAGCTGGTGTGCGGGTGCGTGGGCTTGGTAGGGCTCCCCCACACCTGGTATTAAATCAGGAAAAAGCCTTCCACCTTCTGTTGCTGGGAGTTATGCTCTTTAGAGCTGACTTCGACAGTTGTTATTGCAATTTTGTGGTGCTCTTTTGATTTACAGCTGTTTTTACGACCATTGAGACAGCCACAAATCGAGGAAATCTCATAAAACAGAGAGTAAACGTCTCCTTCACAACCCAGGCAGAGTTTTGGCATCCGTGCTTATTCCATAGAGCAGGATGTGTAAACAATATTGTGTCCCCTGAGTGGCTGATATCAGTACAGTTAAGTGGTAACAGCTTGAAAAATGCATTTCTCTTATATTAGCGGTAAAACTCGAAATGGGCCCCCAGGCTAAAGTAAATTGGTGACATTTTGCAGCAGAAAGGGAAAAAAATAAGGACAGGAATTGGAAATGTGGAGCCCCAGCTTTGAAAGCAGTGGGACTGGAGCCAAGGTTGGATTTATCTGCGTTATTGCAGTACAGAAATAAATGGATCCACCACACTTGTTGCAAAGCATATCTAATTGGAGAAGACAGATTGTATGTCGACTGCAAAGGGCAGGCTGCCCCCTTCACTGCGTCTTACCCAGAAGACGAGGTCAGTCAAAGCCATATTTAATCCAAGTGTAATGATGAGAGACACGTTCTTGACTTGGAGCGTAACTCAGGAGAAATGCCCCGTTGGTGTAGGAAGCAGCCAAGCGCTCACCCCAGCCCGGTGCTGAGACCGAAGTGCATGGAGCAGCCGGCAGAGCTGGAACCCCAAGCTCGAAGCTGCGATTTCTGGGCCTCTCCTGGGGTCCTCAGTTTGCCAGATGCTTTTCAGATGTGAACCATTGTCTTTCTTCTGAATCGTTTCCTTCGCAGGCTCTGTAGGGAAATTCGCATGCTGTCCCGGTTCCTTCTTTTTAGGTGCTCCTAGTCCCATCTGTTGGGTCTTTAAATACTACAGCACCCTGCCGTGTGCCTTCTGTTGAGGGTGAGGGCATCCGCGTGCGGGAGCAGAGCCATCAGGAACGGTACAACAAAGACATTTCTTCCCCAAGAGACAGAAACATAAGACACGAGAGAGCTGAAGGACTGTGGGTAGAGTCAATAACGATACCAAGTCAACCTGATAAACACCTGACTGCTTCTGAAATTTCACCACATTTTGGGATTACCACGTTCGTATTATTTACCCAATGAATATTTGATGTCTCCTTCATGTATAGAGTTGCGGTTACCTGACGGGGGTGACGGGAGCTATCAGCACCTTGTAGCTCGTTGGTTCCATTACCCCGGGTCAGCGGCACCAAACATGTGGTGCTCCAGCCTAATTCCAACTAAGCTGGTTTTTGTTTGTGAGGTTTGCTGCAGCTATCCACTTCGCAGAGCCTGTCTGGGGAAGTCTTCAAAGCATAAAAGCTGTTGTTCCTTTCCTGGACTAATGCTCTGAATGTACTTTCCCATTTCAAATTAACCTAATGGCTCATGTTAAAATCTGGGCAACCGCAAGGGTTCATAGACCCATAGTGGTTCAGGAAATAGTTTCCTCATTGGATCAAGAAGAAGGCAGATGGCCTTTCGTTTTTGTCTCTTTTTGCTTACTGGTGCTGTCTGCAAAGAGCCCGGCGGTGTTGGGCAGGGCCTTGGCGATCCCGCAGATCCCGCACAAGCCATGGTTGGTGCTAAAGCTGCAGTGAATGACGTTTTTATCGAGCGGTTATTTGATGAATTGTTTGCTGGTGTGGTAATAGAAAGGACCAGGAAGGAGGCGATGGCTGTGTTTGCTCATTAATGTCTTCATCTTGGTAACATTTCTCTTAAACATGTTACCTTCTGGAGCCATGTGGCTCCCCAGGAATCCCAGTTTACATTTATTGCATGTTTAAAGAAAAGTTTCAACGCTCTTGGTTGCAGGGATTAAACTTGAAAACTTAAAAATGCCACATGACTGTTGATAAATGAAGAAGGATGCCCAACTTGGCCTCCTTTAAAGATGTACTATGTTTTTAAATACCTTCCGTGTGAGTTCCCTTGGTCTTCATAATAATTTTGCGTTGTCCTGGCACAGACACAGCTCTGGATGGCTGCAGCAGGTGCTAGCAATGAGGTCAAGAAGAGCAGTCCCCAAAGCATGGTCTGCCACGATGGGCAAACCTCCTAAATCACTGCGCAGTTACGATGGATGAAGTGCTCGGAGGGTGCAGGGCCAGCGCTGCTGCTCCGGAATGATTCACACAACCCTAATATTCACATCGTGATAGGAATCCTGCCCACACGTCACTCTGGGATTCAAAATTTCCCCGTAAGTCTCCAAGCGGGGCTGCCGAGCTAAGCTGAGGAGGCATTTCTTGGGTGGCAAAGCCTGCCTGAACGAGCTGGAATCTCTGTTGGAAGCAGGAGCAGCTCCAAGCACTCGGGCCCCGAAGGCGAGGACACCTTTGCTGCTGCAGCCAGGCACATCCCGGACCACGGTGGGCCAGACCGGGACCCCGCGGGCATTGCTTTCACCAGGAGCCCAGCCCGCACGCTGCCGCCTGGGGTAAAGGCAGGGGTGTGCTTTTTGCCCAAAGCGAGCCGTTTTCTGCGTGCGCGGAAAGCCCCCTCCAGAAGCCCGTCCTCCTCCTGGCTCGCACAGCTGCGGAAGGAGTGGACCTGAGAAAGAACGGTGCTTTTGTGCAGCACAGTTATGTGTTTAACATAATAAATGTTTATTGTCCTCTGGAGCAAAGGAGCAATAGGCTAAATTATAGCCCGGGGAGGGAAAGCTAGAATCAGGAGGTATAGGCTGTTAATTATCCTTTTTTTTTAGCTGTCATAACGTGCTGGCGTTTGCCGGCAGCTCGCCCCCTCCCACCGATCCATTACCTCCACCAGCACTATCTCTGAAACATCGGCTTCCCGGGCGCTGCGCCCTCCTCGCCGTCCCCCTGCTCTGCCATTTGTAAGGCATCTCCGGCCTCCGGAGAGATTTGCGACTTCCCCAGCAGCCGCTCGCGGTGATAAAGGCCCTCAGCCTGCCTCTCTCCGATTAATCAGCTCTCGTGCAGCCTCGATAGGGTGTTAATTTGTAAACTCGGTGGACAGGCAGCCGTGATAAGCCTCCGCAGCTGCTGCGTGTCTGCTGGGGGGAAGGGGGGGGCAGATAAGGCTTCAGCCCTGGGACGCGGCCAAGAAATATTTTGGAGCAGTGAATTAGAAACAACAACAACAAAAGAGCCTTCTGCGGAGGCACTCCTTTGAGGTTGCTGCAGGTGATACGGTGAGGCTCAATAGCCGCGGACAAGGGTCTTTTTCCTGATAAGCTCCTTGACCCCCCCAGCCCGGGAAGGCCACATCAGTGCTACAGCCGTGGTGGGGGGCTTCTGCCGGACGAGGGGCCGTGGGCTGGATGGTGTGGTCTGGTGTGTGTCCCGTGTATCTGCCGCCGTCAGCCTGCTCCTCTTTACTGCTCAGGGCCGGTTTGTCACATTGCCTGCGAGGGGATGGACTCCAGGGCTTCCGGAACAGCATCAAATGGTTCTGAGTGTCCCCAAATATTTGCTGTGTGCTGTGATTCATAGGAAGTGCTAAGCAGGGCCAGCTGCATATCCAGCATACCGATTCAGACTGGGAAGGTGGCATTTTCCGAAGCAGCAGACCATGCTTGTGTGAGACTGCTGAGTACTGCAGCGATCTGGGGTGCTCTGAACACCCAGGCAAATAGGAACGCCTTGCACCGACGACGGGCATTTCTTCTGCCTACCTGCTCAAGGTGGCTGTGGCGAATGTTTCTAGTATGCTCATGTGGTTTTCCCTTTCCTGTTGAACCACGTTTTCTTCAACAACTGAGGTGATATTTTACTGAATTCATATCAGCTCCCCAGTTCAGCTGAATCCTAATGCCATTGTTGGCCTCCCTAATTGTTCTAATACTGTCTGACAACACGCAACAGACCATGGAAGCTGCTCCTTCCCCAGCTGCCAATGCAGGTTGTTACTTGGTACGGATCTGAACTGCAGCAATTCTCAGACAGACAGTGACCTTTTTATGAAATCAAACGCCTTGCAGAACCCTCTTGGTCTCTGAACTGTGATTTATAGCCGTTTGCGTTGGAGAAGGCTGCAGGTGGGATTTGGGTGACACGTAATTGGTTAAAAGATAAAATAAAACGGAGGCTGCCCCGCTGGTGCCGCGATGGCAGGAGCCACAGGAATGAATTGCTTGGCAGCGCAGAGCCTGGCCCTCCTCCTCCCGCCCTCCTCCGCTGGCTGCCAAGTCCTGTCTGGCAGGCCATTACAATGATAAATGCAGGTAGCTGGCAGGGACCACAGTTGAGAGTTTGTTCTAGCATGCCAAGCCCTGCTTGGCATTCCCCGTCGGTGCCAGCATTTGCACTCTTACTCAGTTTGACGGAAACCAGGACATGAGGTGTGAATTTATGTCCGCATCCTTCCAGGAGAGAGTTGGGATAATGAAATGCCAAGGCAGCCCTGGGAGCAGCAGAGTAATTTGGTAGGTACCAAACAACAGTCTGCCACCTGTCATTTGCAGTGCAGTCCCTGCTCTCACCCATCACTCTTCCTACAATGCAGCCTTTGAATTATAAGGAGTCTCGGGCAGTTCTGCAAAGAGCGCCTTCCATTCCATTTGATTTAGTGCAAATAAAAATCTGTATCCCAGCCAAACAGATAGTCTGGCTAGATAGTTCCAAGCTGTAACGACAACAACACAAACTACTACAGCAGTATGTTACGCAGCATTCCCAACCTTTCCTGCTCTTAGACAGGTTTTCCCCTGTATTTTGTAGCAAAAGCTAAATCCGTAATCAAGTCCAACGTTGCCTAAGTCAACGTCTGGGCACTGGGAACAATTCAAACGTGGAAGTGCAGGCTGAAAATCCTGCCGTTCGGGAGCGGGATCAGCCCGAAGGAAGAGGCACGAGATTTCTGTTGTTCGAGATGTTTAAAAACAGATTGCACAAAGCCCTTTCACAAACGTATCACGGAGAGTTGCGTTTCATCGGCCAGGCCGTGCATCAGTTGCCCTTGGTATAGCCATGGTGCCGTCTCCGATCCACGGTGAGAAATGCAGCCTGTCCCGGTGACGGAGGGAGACGGCTGTCCTTCGGGTGCCACTCTTAGACCAGACTGCCCAGGAGTAACAGCAATGGAGTTGTCCATGAGTGGGGAGGTAAAGGCAGTCCAACGTGAGACAAGAACAGCAACATCTACAAACCTTCTGCTTCTCCTTGTCTTCTTTTGCTTTTTTTGGGGGGGGCAGGGTTGTTTGTTTTTACTTGTTTCCTGCGAAGTGTAACTGGCGTTTCCTTGGTTGGAGGACGCCCGGACACGGAGCAGACGGCTGTGTAATAAAGGAGGTATCAGAGCTGATTAGGATGGAAAATAGCCAGGAGTGTAAAATCAGGGCAGGTTTGGTAGCAGTTTAGGAGCTGAGGTTGGAGGGAGGAGGATACTGTGGTAAGGACAAAGTGCACCTTAATTTAATTGAGGACATGCAGGCAGAAGGACATGAAGCAAATCTTTTGGGCTGGGTTTAGCGAGGGACAGCTGGAAAACTTCTCTTCTGGTCAGCGTCTCTGCAAACAGCTGAGGGACCTTTTGCAGCTGTACGACCAGCCTCGGCGAGGCCCAGGAACTCCCCAGCTTCCTCCCTTCTCTTCCTTCACTAAAATTCGCCTCAGTGCATGTATTTATTTATTTATCAGAGCTGAGCTGGCAAGCAGAGGGAGTTTGCTCTTTTCCTCTGGGAGACAGCAGCGGCTCCAGAGGAAGGCGAATCATCAAGCCTGGCTAATGCGGGGAGAAGGAGGGGGAGACGCGGGGCTGGAGCCGTTCTCTGGGGGCTGGAGGGCTGGGAGGAGAGGGGAGAGGAGCTGGCCCGAGGCTCTGACAGGAGGCCCTGTGCCGGGCAGGCGTCCTGCTGCTTTCGGGGCGCTCGATCAGCCCTCGTCGCGGGACGAGGCCCATCAGGGCAGTAGGCCGACAGGCCACAACGGCGTGCTGTAACACGTTGCTGCATAAAGTGGACTTGCTTGATCTATCCCCAAATGGCTGTGAAACACTGAGGAACGGGCTCTGGTTTCAGAATGGTGGTGTTTAACTTACCACCGTGCTGCCAAAGGCAAGGTCCAAAAGAAAGCCGTAACGTAGAGCCCGCAGAGGAGCAATGGGCTCGGGCTCCTCGATGCCCTGCGCTCACTGAATCCAACCACCACGCTGTGTTTCCTTCCAGTTCTGCACCGCTTCGCTTTCACCTTGCTGTCGTGTAAACGCGGCGCGATTGAGACGGAACCAGGATCTCTGATCTCTGCTTCCAGGCTCCCTGGCCTGATTTAATTCTCTGTTCCCAGGCTTGTGCTAGCTCCTCAAAGGGGCTGTTGCAAAAAATAGGCATGGTTACATAAAGCACGGAGAGAAATAAGTGTCCTCAGAAGAAGAAGGGATGGAGAGAGAGGTGTGTGTTGTGAAAGGCCCTTTCCAGGACCGAAGCAGTACTGAATATGCGTGTGTTAAATCAGTATGGGGTGGGAGCCTAAACAAGTATGTTTTTGTATGAAAGTATGGTCCCGGAAGCTCTTTGTTTCTAGTGGACCCTCGGTAGAATGAACTTTTGTGTAAGATGTGGAAAACCCATCAGTACCTCCTAGTTATTTGAGTCAAAATTGATCTGGAAGTGTTTGGGACATGGAGGCATTGCCATTGCAGTGAGTAGCTGCCTATTCAGGGTATTTGTACTGCATATTTCTCTGTGGTGCGTTACGGTGTAGCTAAAGCCGTAACTGAAATTTCAGGATTGTTGCTAGAAAACTTGAGATCCACCAGAAATCCATGTTTGCTTAGGGAATACCAAGGTATTAGTCCTTATTTGCACTGGGGCTCAACAGCCAGGATTTCATACGTGTTCCTGACCATCGATTTTCCCAACCAGTCCGCTCACCATCCAAGTGGCTGGGTGGGTTTTCGGAAGTGCCCCATGCCCGGTACCTCTGGCCAGGTCGGTGCCCCCGGGCAGCTGCTGAGCACCGATCCCTCTCGAGAAGCCCAGCTATAAATTCGGACGGAAGGGGACAGGTGAACGTCTTGGCTGTCGAGGGAGAATCACAAAGCGAAATGTGGATTTGTGGAAGTCTCCGTGTATCCTGTTCCCTCTGGCTTAACCCCCTGGCACAGCTGGTTGCTCTGTCTCAGCCAGCCTCGTACCCCAGAGCTGAATTTTCCTAGAAGGTGCCCCAAAAAGGTGGTTCGTGTAACTCTTACTTCAGCCTTTTGCCTGTGCCTGAAATGAGACCGGTGGGTAGCTTTTCTTTTGTCTTCTCAGTAAAGCTGTGACTTCCCTCCAAGAATAATTCTGGGTTTGAAAAGCCCGTAGGCTCCCGGTGGCCTTGAAACATCCCCTCACAATGCAGGCAGTGTTCACCGTACGTTGCCACATTGCCTCCGTGTCCAGGAATGTGCTGAATGCCTCCTTGGTCTGCAGGGCGAGCTTTCGGTTCTTCTGGTGCGCGTGTGATTTCGAGGCTGCGCTCGCACTGCTCCCTGCGTGTCGGGTTCCATTTCCTACAGAAGGATCACCAACCAAGCAATACCTTCCTGTTTTAGTTATTGTTCTCGTGTTACTGTAGAGGGGGGCTGGTATTAATGACTTACAGAATCAGCTGGGAGCTGGTAAAGCAATACCGACGTGCTGAAATTCTCCACTAGACAAGCGATCAAGTGGTATCAGAGTGGTAGGTAAAAGCAGGGGAAGCAGATCAAAGGCAGGAATTAAAATTGATCCCAAATTTTCAGGTAGTTTCCGTGCTTTATTCTGAAAGTCTCTCAAAGCGTATACAGCACTTCTGGTTTGAAAATCTCCCGGAGAAAGGTTTTCTTGAGAGCTTTTAGTACTTGCTAAGTTCAGTAACAGTGTGAAAACAGTCTCACTTGAGACCGGCTCTTGGCTGTCAAGAAGATAGGCAGCCGTCCAGAAATAAAACGTAAGCTCCGTCTCACTGCCTCCTCTTCCTTGTACCTACCGGACTGGACGCAGGCGCAGAGGGGATGCTCGGTTTTGCCCTGTGCAAAGCATAATATACCAGGACCCCCACACCATGTGCTTCTGCTCCTTGTGAACCAAGACTGCAGCCCTATTAGCGGCTTGACAGTGTCTTGTGATCAGACTGCGAAGTATCGGGCTCGGATCTGGTGTTGTGTGCTCCAGGAGGCTGCGTGAAGATCTGCAGAGCTTCTGTTCTCGCTGATAAGGAACTGTTTATTCCCTGCGAGCAATTTTATAGGCTACAGAGAAAAGAGGAAAAAAAAAGAATAGTAATTACTGCAAGGCCTGACATAGTTTATAATGCTGTCTCTGTCAGATGATATTGTTCTGTTACACATAATCATTAAATTATTAATCCGTAAGCACTCTTGCACCTTTTGGCTGCCCTGCATTAGGAGGAACCGGGATGAATTAGGCATGGACTTCATGACGCCTCTCCGTTCACCTTCAGAGGAGAGGGTGTGCTACATCCTTTGTGGTTACCGCCTCACATTTGGAGGGAAAGGCTGCCTTTGCTAAGCTTCTAGCGCTGAAAATAGAATCGCTGCTTGGATTTGCTGGGTTCAAGGGGAGGAATGGTGAGGGAAGGACCGCCGTTCCTCTGCTTTCTCTTCCCAAAGCAGAACAAGGGTAAAAATGCTGCTTTTCTTTGCAGTGCATTCAGCCTAGTTTCACGTTGTCACAGAGCTGGGTGGAGACATTTTCCCCTCCAGATCTGGAGAAAGAAAGAAAATCAAAATGGGGCAGAGAACCGCGAACTTAGAACAAAGCACAATGGGGAACCCCAAGGCTCGGCGCCTCTTAGGGTGTCTTCAAAGGGTGCTGCCTCGTAAAAGTTGCAGCAGCGAGACTGCCTCAGCAACTGAAATCATTTGTGCGTGTGTCTCTTTTGGGACAAATGTTAGAGCCTTTATGCTTGAAATACAAAGGTCGTCGTTGGGGACGAGGGTGGGACTTCGCAAGCAGCAGCTTTCATGAAAACACGTCTGTCGGGGGCTGTGCTGCGACGCAGATAAAGCAGGAGAGCTCGGTGGGGGAAGGAGACGAACAGCAGATGTACAAGAAAGACGAGGGGTGGCTTTTGTCTGCGAGCTGCAGGCCGGGGGGGTCTCCCCGCCGTGCTCGGGCGGTGTGGCCGCTCTCCTCCCCTGCCTCCTGTGCCGGAGGAGGAGGAAATGCCGCCGTGTTTTCTGATGGAGAGAGCGGGATTTCCTGGGATGGCGTGAACCCGTCCGCATAAAGGCCTCCCAATGCCTGGTTCTGCTCGCAGGGGAAGAATTCCTCTTTTTCTTTTTTAATCCCTTCTTAAACATATGCAAATGGTTTGCCTGAAACAGCAGAAAAATTGGGAGGGGACTTGTTCCAGCAGATGCGTTGGTTTGCTGGATTTTTTCACTCATTAGTGGGCTCCCTCGGACACATAGGTTTTATTGTATGCTTTCTTTAAAGGGTGACTGATGAAATTGAATGATGTATTCAGGCTCTTCCTCCCCCGGCTCCCTTCCTGCCTTTACAGCAGCTCGCAGAATATGCTATAGCACAGGCCTTCACTGTTTCAGACCGGTGCTCATGCCAAAAGCTGCTCGGATCTGGAGCTAGAAATCACCAGAAAAGAGAGCAAAAGTTACTGTAAACTCTAGGTGCAAAAGCTTGTGTCTGCAAACCAAGGCGGTGATGTTGAAAGCTCTGCTCTGTAAACGTTGGCTCCGATTGTGGAGGGCGGTGCCACACGTGTGGTTTTTGATATCAGGAGACCGAGCAATAATCCATGTGTTGTGCTTTCTCTTAAAAGTGATTTTTCTTGCTCGACTTCCTTGAACATTGTTTTCGTATCACTTGGACCTGAAGCAATGAGATCTTCAGCTCGTGATGAAGCCGCACCAGTCTCGGTCACATCCTCGGCCCCGAGCGCGCAGAGGGCAGCGTGCGGGCTGCCGTAAAGCCGCAGCACTCGCCTTCCAGGCAGAGCACGGGGCTGCTGCTGCTGGAGGGGCTGCCACGTGCCCCCCCACCGGCTCCCGGCTTCGGTGCGAGCCGTGCCCGAGCTTCGTTGCCTGTAAAATGGGAGAATCTTATTTATTCACCTGCCACGTGTCCTGGTGCTCCTGGAGCGCACGGAGCAGAGAGCTTGGCTTAGGGCGAGCTGCTAGCGGGGCCGAGCGCCTCCAGCCTGCGTTCCTGGGGGCCGCAGCTCCGTTTGGGCTCCGTTGTGACTTTGTGTCGATGATGAGTGAAAAATCTCTGAACAATGGATTGTAAATTCAGAGCCGGCTGTCATTTTGTGCGCCGCTCTTGTTGCTGCTGTGTGACGCTGTTACACTTTTCTTTGCAAGCCAGCCTAGACAAAGCCTCGTTTAATCCTGGTTCTTCCTCTGTTTAGTCCGTGCGGTGAGGGGATCGTGCAGGTAACTGGTTTTCCCTAACGTTTTAGGATCCTTGTGCTGAGCTGTGTATCAGTCATACATGCCACAGCTACACTTGCAGCTTTGTCGTGGACATGATTCAGAATTTCTTTCTTATGTGCCTCAGTCTCAACCTATTTTTCATGTAGTTTTCCCTCTTTTTTTTTATACATTTGCAGTAAGATGTTCATTGCTTGCAGTGCCAGTTTCCTTAGAAGTAACATGAATAGATCGCTCTTCCTTGCTTCTCACTGTATCTGATGCAGATCTTGCATCTTACTATTTGTGTTTTTTTTTCCTTCTGAGTCGTCATTTAAAATATATAACAATGTAATACAATTCACAGTGCTCTTTATCATGCAAATCTCCCAAGGCACCTTAGAATAAAATCAATAAAATCAAAAAGAAAATCAACTTAGTTCAGCCATGTGTTGAATTAGTTCATTTTTTTTAAAGCAGAGCCAAGGGAGAGAGCCTTTTTTCACTTTCAATATCTTTTGCTCTTCAGCTTTGTACTTCATCCCATTTAATACGTGCAGCAGTCAGTGCCAAAATGCTGCTGATATTTTCAGCTGTCCTGTAGATAGCGGTAATGTTGATCATGCTCCCTGCTCCCAGACCAGCTTTGATTCTGTAGAGGCTGCTTGCTGTTTTATCAGATAGCGAGGAGGAAAAGCTTATGCTGAAATAGGTTGACTGTTTGATATCAAGGGGTGGGGGCGGGGGAAGCCATCAAATTAACTCATAAAAGCTTTATTTACAATGAATGGACTTTTTTTCCTGTCTGTCATTATCATCTTGTCTGTAACCCAGTGACCCTGATTATCATGAAGCTGTTTACAAGGTTTAGGTTAATTGGATTTCTTTAACTATTTCCCAGAGCTGTGAGGAGCACAAATGCACTGCCGTGGAGTTCAAACAGCGTAGTGCAACCCAGTTTGCAAGGAGACGGGCTTCTTCCAAGAGGAAGTCGTTTTATTTCATGTTGGACTAAGTGCATAGCAGCATGGACCTGTCATTTGGCATAATACTGTGTAACACCCTCTCATACGGATGTGTTCAGTTGCAACTCGTGTTTTCAGTACACAAATTACATTTTGCATGTTCAGCAAGAAATGAGCTTATTTTCAATGAGAGAGGCTTGGAAATGTGTTTTTTTTTTTCTTCGGCTTGATAGCAGTTTCACTGGTTTTGTTTTATACGAAGACTCATGGATAAAATAGCTGTGCATTGCATGGCTGCCTAAATAAACGAGACAGGAGGATATAGCTGGGTGAGATCAGGACAGTCCTTTTACACGCTTCGCTTTCATCTTAGGATGCATGCTTATTCTTTAATGGCACAACATTGCACCCTCCAGGTGCGATGTGTAATTGCAGGTCTACAGATAACAGACTTGGTTTATGAGCTGTGTTTTTGTGAGCAAGCCTTCCTGAATTCCCCTTTAGCATTACTCACCCTCTGTTTCTCTTTCTTTTTCAGGCTTCTGTAGGCTCTGAGAAGCTGTTCTCCCCTGCAGCAAATAAAGGTAAGTGATTTGGAGAAATGCCTTCCTTACCTGAGAGCAAGCTGTTAGAGCGTGTGAAACTGTAGGGAATGTCGTGCAAATAGCAGGACACGAGTTTTGCCAGCGCCTGTGATTTTGCCACACACATTGTCATAAAGACCAGCTTTACAGGCTTGAGATGGTCAAGTTAAAATGCAGAGCTGCATTATCTCCACGTGGGGCAAGACTTCTTCCCTACAAGTCAGATCCATGAGGGGAGGGATTACTGACAAAGCAGAAACCAGCCCTTACTGTAGGGGATATGCTGTTTCCCTTTAATACAATCAAATCCTCAATTCTTTTACACAAATATTTCAGCATTATCTGTATTATTCTTACAAGGTCTTGCACATCCGTGTCCTGCCAGCATGTACAGAGCATCTGTGTCTGTTTCAGTTCTCCAAAAGCCGGAGGAAGGTGCTCGGCATGTTGCGGGGTTCCAGCTCCCCCGTTAGCATTAATCCCGAGTTACCTGTGCTACGCGCTGGGTGTTGCTAAGAGACTGGCTGGTTAAGGTTCCCGCTGGGAGTTGCAGTGATGTATTTCTAAACACGCCAAGCCCTCCTTGGAGGGCTCGGTACAGCCATGAAACGGGGCTACTCTGGTTCCTGCTGTTCTTAGGGACAGCCTCACTGAGATGAATACCGTAGGTGAAAACACTGAAGAAGCAGCCTCGAAGGGCAAAGTGTGGTACGTGGTTGCAAGCATTCTGCTGGGACTGGTTCCAGTGTATCGTGCAAGGAGGTCGATGCTGTGGCTCTGAGCGAGTTGTTGGGATCTGTAACTGTTCTGCAGCATTCCCAGCACTGAGCTACAGCGTAAATTCAGTTTGGAACAGCAATAAGTAGGAGGGACGTGCGAATACCCTAAAGAGGGGACATGAGGGACGTTAATAAGAAGCGATGAAATAACCTCCTATTATTACAAGAGGGCCAAGAAAAATGAATGATTTGCAGTCGTGGAGGGGTAGGTGCTGGCCGTGGAGAGGCGTTGTGGTGGTTGTGTGCTCCATCACCTGGCTCCCGGCCCGGCTTATAGCTGGGCTCTGCAGCAGTGCTAAGTATTAGGAATTTTCTCTTTCCAGGCTTTGCAAATTTTCAATTCCAAATGTGGAAACTGATGACAAGCCCATTGTGTTATTACATTTGCAGATATTTTTATGGAAGTATGCGGCTTTATCTGGGGAAGGAGGGAAGTTTAAACAAATGGAAGGGAAGAGCATTTGTCTTGCCTCGGCTCACCAATAAGGCAAGCCAGATTGCCCATACGGCACTGCCTCAGCAAAACAAAAATCTTGCCATCCTGAATAAATGCATGGCACAGAGATCTGCTGCAGAGGCTTATGTTGAAGTGTTAGCAGCTTTGTTGGCTCCTCCTCGTGCCGAAGCCCGAGATCCCCCACCCCTCCGTATCACAGAGCAGCTCAGCAACATGAGTTTTCAAAATACCTCTCCATCGGGAAGTTAAATGTGTGAATGGCTGTGAATTTGCTGTCTTGAAGTCTGTGTTCACTGCTGTTTATATCCCTGTAGCTTAAGGCTGTTCGTGTTTGGTTTACTGTGGCAAGTTGACGTTGCAGCGTTGGGAGGGTTTGGGCTCAGATCGTGATTTTTGTCTTGGTCTTGTCTCTTACTCTCACCGGTGCTGGCAGAGCCTTGCTGGTCGGCACGGGCTGGGGCTGGGGCAGGCTCTGTGGGGGCTACCTCCCCTTGTGTTGAGAGGTGAGATTAATTCTCCTCGGCACGATTCTGTGCAGAAACCCCACAAGCGCTATATTCTACCCCTCGCCCCGTTGTCACTCGGTGACGCAGGAGCCAGAACTCGTCTCTCACACATGTAAATGAACGCCGAGCCGACAGGACCGGGCTTGGCAATGCCATATGGCCGGGAGAAAGTGACTTTCCAAGCGCTGCGCTGAAATTCCTTCCCGAGATAATGGTGTTGATGTAAGGGCAGCCTTCAACGGGGCTGGAGCCGTGCAGGCCGCGGGTCAGCGATCGGGGTTGTGGTGGGCGCTCGTGCTTCGTCCTTCCTGTGTAAGCGCTCGGGCCTTCTTGGAGAGGTGGCAGCGGGCAGATGGGCAGCGTCCTGCTGCAGCTGTTACGGCAGGTAACCAGGCTTGGAGAGCACAGCCAGGCGGATTTGCTGTCTGGCACAACTCCCCCTGCTCAACGCAGACTTTCCCCGGGGATGTGTTTGGCCCAGTGTATTTGTTTTATGCCGTCCTCGTTTATCAGCGGCTTAGCAATGCAATTAAGCGCTAAGATAGACGGTTTTCGCCTGTTGGAGGCCAGAACAGCTGTAAAACATAACCTTTGACCACCTCTCACAGCTCCACAAAAGGCCCGAGGAGCTGAGCCTTTTGTCTGGCGCTGGCTGGGTAGCTCACATTTGTCTTCGCCCCCACCCCGCCGAGGCGGCCGCGAGCTCAGGCACGGCACCAGATGCGCGGCGCCGGTGGCCGCGGCCGGGCCCGGCGGGGAGAGGGGCCGAGAGCCGGGGCCACCTCGGTGGCCGCAGCTGGGACACGAGCCGAGCTCCCAGGGGAAAGGGCAGCAAAACCAAGGAAATAGCGACTGGAGACAAAAGCAGAGAATCCCTCATCTGCTGTGCCGCCGGGTCTTTGTTTTCGGACGTAAGGAAGGATTTGTTTAGCCAACTCGTCGCTGCGGTGCAGAGCCGCAAGGACGTTCGCTGCCCAGGGCCGGGTGTTGTATCCTCCTGGTGACTGAATCGATTAACAAATAATAAAGGTCTGTTTGCTCTCGCAGGCAGCGCTTCTCTCCCAGGAATCTCCCAGGCGGCACTCAGGTTTTTCTGAGGAGCAGGCGCAGCGCAGGGCACGGGAGGTGGAGGCGAAGGCCGGATCCGGCCGCCCCTGGGTGCCTGAGGGAGAGGGGAGCACCCGTGGCTGGTGGAGGGCGGGTGGCTGGTGGGCTGGGAGGTGAGGGGTCTGTGGAGGGACCTCGCCTGCCTGCCAGAAGCGTGTCAGGAGATCGTTTGTGTATTATGGACCCGAGAGCTGTGTTCTGCCGCTGGCTCCTTCCTGCAGCGAGTTGCCCCAGTGG
This sequence comes from Heteronetta atricapilla, assembly GCA_011075105.1. NCBI lineage: Eukaryota > Metazoa > Chordata > Aves > Anseriformes > Anatidae > Heteronetta > Heteronetta atricapilla. Next base: position 11,244,424 of record CM021745.1, on the reverse strand, counting down.
CACCCCACCTCCTGCTCCCACCTCTCCTTGCCATGGACCTGCTGCTCTCAGGCCAGGTCATGGTCAGGTGCACTGGGGACGCCAGGAGAGGTGGTGCCTCCTGTACCAAAAGAACGTGGGGCTGCAGCCCAGGAGACCTGCAGGCCCTCAGCCAAGACCCTGCGGAGGAGCCAGAGCCCGGGGCACAGGGCAGCAGCCAGGGGGTGCGGGTTTGAAGGCAGTCGCAGCCGAGCGTCTCTTCTGCGTGAGGATGAGAATCGACGGTGCCGTGCGTGGTCCAGCTGCCTGGTCGCAGGGAGCAGCTCTGCCCCGGGCTGGAGGTGCTCGCTGAGATCCTTGCCTCGCTTCCCCCCTCCCGCCAAGGGAAGACCAGTGCTTGTCAGCCAAGTGTGCTGGGAGACTTAATTAATGAATGTTTATCAAGAGATTTATCAAGAGATCTGTTTAATGAGAGATTCCATAAACAGTGCAAGGCTTCGTTTTCATGGCAATAATAAATGGCAGTGAAAATAAGTCTTATCCTTCCCCCGCATGTGCACCCCCCAGGAAAAAAAGATTGCTTACCCTCCACTCTCCCTGTTCCCTGGTTTCGAGGCGGAGGGCTTTGAAGTGCTATCTTTCATCATGAACTGTACTCATCCTCAAAGCTCTAAAGCTCACAATCTGTGTCTTATCCCTCTGACAAGAGGGAGGCAAGCTTTCCCGGCGCGCGGGTCGTAATTGTCAGCCATGGGATGTGCCGCAGCCACCCGCCCCAGCGGGCTAATGCAGCTTATGGTGCTTTGAAGTTCCCTTCCTTTATTTTCTGTCCTCTTGACCACAAAACTGTGCCTTGGGCCAGCAAGAGAGATTTCTTGTTCAGAGACGACACCGAGCCTTGACAAGCACATCTGAACCAGAGAAGAACCCTTGTTCCTCTGAGATCACTGCTCCATAATTTTGTTGCCTTAAGGGGCCTGTCTCTCCTTTTGCTCTCTTCTCCTTCTCTTCCTTTTTCTTTTTTTTTCCCCCTTCTTTTTTTTTTTTTTAAATTCAGCACTAAACTGTCACACTAAATCATTTTAAAAGCTGGAAATACAAAACCCCCAGCATAGGACATGCTGCTAAAAACCGATGGCTATTGCTGTGAGCTAGGGTGAGAGGGGAAAGGAGGGGCAGCAGGGCAGGGGCAGGACAGGAGGGCAGCGAGTCAGCTCTCAAGGAGGAACCTGCGAGCGCCCAGCGAAGCAGAAAACAACCTGAATGCAGCTGAGCTCAAAATAACCTGCTTGGCACAGGTTTGCAGCGGGGCATCTTCACGGTTGCTCAGTGCTTGGGTTGGGATGGCATCTGCCCTAACCGTCACCTCTCCTGCAGGGCCTCTGCCTCACTGCGCTCTGCTGTCTTGCTTTCCAGTGCCAGAAGGCCGGTACAGACACAGAGCAAACACCCGCTCGGGCAATTAGCTGCGTTGTACAGGAATGGAGGTCAGGAGCGATGCCATAAATTTTCCCAGTTTCCTGCGTGGGGTCCGCAGCAGGGTCAGAAACGCAGGAAAAGCAGCAATGCCTCCCGCCTCTTGATCTCAGTGTTATCCCCAGATTTTGGTTACGTTTGGATGAGGTCACCAGCTCGCATGCAATTACCTGGCCTGAGAGTGAACTTGAGGGGGATGATAATTTACAGCTGAGCCTTTGGACAACGGTCCTCCGTGACTACAGGCATGCAAAAACTTCCACAGCATCATCTGTAATAATAAATAAAGTAATGCATTTGTGTAGATAGTAACCACATTGCTGTGATTTATACGGTGTTCAGGATGCTCTGCAGCTGCTCCACTCCCCGCGTTGCATCTCTTGTGGTTTTATCACAGTCTTGCAATATTCTCTGTTTTTCATGAAACCCACGCTCTCAGAGGACTGTATGAGAATCTAAGTTTTAATTCCGTTTTTTAAGTAAGATTTTAGTCTTCCTGGCCACAGAGGAATGCCTGGAACTGCGATTCTTCTGTGCTTCACAGCCAGCAGGTAGCTGAAAAGAAGCCCAGACAGCTTGTTGTTAACCTCATTTTAAAGATGGCTCGTTATTTGCAAAGGCTTGGGCTTGGCAACAGTGGATACCCTGAACTACTGCAAAATCCATTGTGTGAGTCCATCCCAGGATCTTTTTCTTGAAAATTTCTATGTAATTTTGCCACTGCCTGCATGATTACATTAGCTTTCTTGCACATGCAGATACATAATTACACAGCGGCCTGGGAAGGAGGAGGACTTTGATTTTCTAACAGTGTGCATAACAGAGATAATCACACGAGTCTCAGCCAGTTAAACACATCTCAAAACAAAACCGAGAGCAGAAAACTGCAGTAAGCACAGTCCTTTTAGTCTCCTTGCAATTTTCTCATCGTGCAGGCTCTGGAAAGCTCTCAGCCTTCTCTTTGGGAATGCGAATAGCTCCAGCGTAAATGCCTTGCCTGTGAGCTACACGCATCTCGCAGTAGTTCAGGGCATAACCATCCGTATCCATAGCAGCCGTCTGGAAAACGCGGTGGCCAAGTAGGGGAGGCCATTCGCCTTTATCACGCTGCTCAGCTAACTTTGTAAAACTCATAATGCAAAAGTGGATAATTTATTGACTTCAACACAAGTTGAGTGCTGTGTGCTCCACCGCCAGGATTGCCTCGTGCAGGCGGGCAGGTTCTGCGTGCGCCATTTGCCGTGCCGTTTGCACAGCCATCTCCCGGTGCGGCTCCCGCAAGTGAGCCAGCATAGAGCTTTCTTTGTAGCTTCAGGCTGCAGCCAAGAGAGTTGAAAAGTTGAATTATAAACATTTCCAGGCCTTCTGTTTGGTGTCTTGTGTTTTGTTTTGTTATTTTAAGGATGTGGGGTATGTTGCTGCATTCCTGTCAGTGGGATTAGAATGAATAGAAGCAATACTGTAGGAGATAAAACGTGTTTAATTATTTATTTGAGTATTACAGACTGAAATTGCTTTTTGATTTAAGGCATCCAAGTCACGGGTATGTTTTTGGAGTAGAGAGAGGCACACAGAAACATATATATACACAATTACCTAGGGTAATGTAAGAAGTCTCTTTGCTCAACTGCCCTTCCTCCGCAGAATTTGTTCATTTCCTTAAAGATTTTAAATTTCAAATGTGGCTTTGTTAAGCATCACGGAAAGCTAACTGCATGCTGTGCCTTGCCCACCGAAACGTAAATAAAATAAATAAAGTCTTCGTTGTATAAATGTTATGAAGTGGGTGGTTTATTTTCTTTAATTATACTTTTTATTTAAAATAAACTATAAAAGCAAAATAGTATATATCCTGAATGCGCCTGCACAAACTCATATTGATTGAGTAGGCAAATTTTCGCTTTTCTCAGTTCACGTGAAAGCAGATAAAAGGACCATCAAACTGTAAACCAGGAAAGAAAGAAAGAAAAAATTCCTTCCAAACGCATGCAGTAGGTTACATTACCCAGACTCTTACAGGCTGTTTGAAAGATACCATCTATTTTACTCCTTGTTTATAGTTTGCTTATCTGTTTTCCTGGGCAGCAGGAGCCCCGGCGGTTAGTCCTGGTGTGGATTGCAGCTGATGGCCGTGCTGACCGCAGGGTCGGCACCGCGAGGGCGCTGGCGGCTGGTGATGGTGCGAGCAGCAGTTGCAACCCCCACAGAACTATCAGTCCCTCAAACCACGGGTTCTTCATCTCCATCCTGCTTTTAAAATACCTCAGGGACATCTTTTATTCATGCAGGATTCTGTAAAGCGTCAGTTTCTTCGCAAATTAAACGCGTGGTATAAACCCCCTTCCCTCTTCATTCTGAGTGGCAATGCGGTGCGGGGAGGTGGCGGGGCCTCCAGGACAGGGCTGGTCCTCATGGAGGACGTTCCTCTTCCTCAGCAGCCCCTCAGCCCCTGCCAGGGCTGTGCGTTGGGTTGTGAATGATATTTGGGCAGTTTTTACACTCTGATGCTCCTTCCCATGCCGCTCCCCGTGCCTGTTTGGGAGCAGCAAAGGCTGTTTGGGCTGCCAGGCCGTGGCTGTGCTGCCACCCCCGGGGACGCCCGCAGCCCCCCGCCGCCCCATGCCCGCTGCAGGCCGTGAAGCCGGGCAGCTGGCCATCGACAAGGCATTTGACAAGGCGGCGAGGGGGCTGGAGCTGCCCCCAGGTCGGCCGTCCTTCCTTGTGGGCAGTCAGTGTCAGGGGGTGATGGATGGCAGCAGGGCCTGTCGTCTAATTGCAAATGGATCCGGGCGCTCAGCACGCGGATCTGGCAGGGTCTGTAATTCCCAGCGAGGCCCTGGCCTCCAGCAGCAGCTCCCAGTGAAGAGGATGCTCTCAGCATCTCTCTGCTTTTCCCTCTCCTCTCACCACCCACCCAGAGACGTGTCCCAGGACAGGGATGTGGCTGACGGGCAGGCCGTGGGCTTGCCCTCACCCCAGACACGTGCTGCCATTTTCTCCTCAGAGTCTTTCTAGACACCTACAGCCGTGTGTTCCCCACCTCTCTCCGTGCTTCGCCGGCCGTCCTCGCTGCTCACCAGGGCCGAGCACAGCTCCCCGTGGAGCCTGTTACCGCTGCTCGCAAGCCGCCCGGGGATTCGCAGCGTGCGGCTTCCTGTCCATGCCGCTGCTGGCCGCGCTCTGCCCCGGCTCCAGCTCCAGCCATACTGACCCCATTCACTGCCCTGCAGCTAGCCGGGCCTGCAGCCCGGGGCGAGAGAGCGGGGCCTGGCACCGTGTTCCTGTTTGCACCTCGGTGCTTCTGAAAGGGATACTTGTTCTAGGGTGGGTTTTTTCCAAACAGTAAATATTTTCTTGTAAACTGCTGGGACAGACAAGTGACTGCAGTGCTTTTAGTTCGTTTATTTGCTTTAAATGGATGGCAAAGTCTTACAGGAGGTAATAGGAAATTAAAAGCTTTCTATATTTTTTTTAACTGTCCTGCAAAATTTATTGCAGAATTATATCCCTGCTATGGGATTCCGTCAGACAGTTCAAAAAGCCTGTGGAAAGGTTCTCGTTTGCCGTTAAATTTTAAAAGTTATTGAAGTAATTTTTATGGGACCCTATTAAGTTTCTGAAGAAACATATTGGTTTCGTCGCTAATAAATTCTTTAAGGCTTATCCATAAGGGAATGGTCAGACTTCCAGATCTATCTCCACTGAAATGGGCGTTCACGTTTTGCCTTGTTGCAGACGTATTCTTGAAGGGTGTTCTCAAGGTGAGCAGCAATGCCAGGAGAGCCTGATTGGCACCCACGAACATCTGCTAGCACTGGGAGATGGTGGCTTCTTCACCAGGCAACCCGCTGCAGTGCGGCTGGGGATTTTAGTGAGCAGGAAGTTTTTCAGAAGGCGAAGAAGAAACTGGCGGATGGATCCCTCCAGGCATCTCCCAGCACGGGGGTTAAACGTTGGCCACGGGGCTTGGCCGTGAGCTGTGTCGTGCTCAGGAGAGGTGCAGCCTTGGGCAGAGGGGTGGTGCAGCCTGGCTGTCCCTGCTCCCCAGGCAGCGCGTAGTGCTTGCAGAATGACCTGTAATAACGTGCTCGCTGTGCTTTCCCACAGCATCCAGAAAAGCACATGGAGACTTCCTCCCAGTGCAAGGAAAGTACCGAGCTGGCTTTCTGCTTAACTTAGCGCTCAGAAGCGCCTTTCGTATACAAGCACAGAGCCACCTGATGAAAAGTGAAGGGGCTAGGAGGGAAATAAAATTACATAATTGCCAGTTTCCTTCGATTCCGCTCCCTCTCCCGTTTTGCATAAAGGAGGCTATTTAAGTCTCAGCTGGAGCGGAGTTTGGTAATAAGCAGACATCTATGAACCTGCATCTGCTGCGGGTATCTGCTTAGTTTGTTCAGCATTTCCAGATAGATAGGTAAATAGATAGATAGATGTTCCAGTATTGAGAGATCTGTCTCCTGAACGCTTCTGTCTTGTGGTGTGAAACCTGTGGAAGAAGGGCCTTCAGGCCCTTGAGTCCTTGTCTTTGTGACATGTCGGGATGCGTTGTACCAGGCAGCATCACAGAAGAGCACATCAGAGTTTGCAAACCCACCTCATACCACTTTGACTCTTGAATATTAAACTGAAAGCAAGCCCAGAGCCTGCCCCCTGGGAAGCTCTCCACAAAGCAGGGTGGCAGAAAAGGGCCAGCCTTGTTGGATGAAGCAGCTAACATTTTGATTTTCGCAGCACTATGTGCTTTGGCTTCCAAGCAGCTCAGCAGTCCCCTGCCAATTGCATTCCTACGTGGCCTCTGGGCGCGGTGAGAGGTGCTCGCAGTGCGAGCTCTGCAGAGACAACCTGATCTAACGTGGGCTTAATGGCTGGAAGAAGAAATGTAATAATCTGAGCGGTGAAAGTTTATACAATAATGAACGTTATACAATAATGAACGTTATCATTATTTTTATTATTGAGCCAGTCATCAAAATTGAGCTAGAAACCTGAAACCAACAGCAAGACTATGTCCATTACTTTCTGTATGGATCAATCTAATAATCAAAGTAGAGCAGATTATTTTATACATTTCACTGGATCCACCAATAATTTCTCTGGGCATAATGCACCTTTTGGCCTGAAAAGTTTTGGCATTATGGGCCAGTCCCTGGACCTTTATGTCATTCCAGCAGTACAAGCTGTAAAGCAGCTGTAAGCAGACATCTGAGGACTACCCACTGCCCATGCCAACGTCGTCAGCCTAGCTGTGTCCTGAGGCCAGGGTGGAAAACGGCCTGACGGCAGGGGCTGTGAGCAGCAGAGCACCCTGTTGCAAGCCGTGCAGGTGGGAGCAATTTGGAGGAACCCTGGAGATATTCCAAATGATGGTGTTAGCTGTACCAGGAGTGAAGCTGCCCCTCAGAGCCAGTGTCAGTAATCTCAATAGTGGTCCACTGAGAAATCTTGGCTGGCCTACACCACTTGCTGTATTCTCCAAAAACACCGTTGTTTGAAGCTGAAAATAGGCCAGCATACCTGAGACCAGACCCAGATGTGCAAGTATTACTCCCACCCCTTCTTTCTCCCAGTGGTTCTAGAAGACTGGGTCCAGGATTTTGGCTCAAACCTCCGTGCCTGCTGCATCCATTTCCTCTACCAAATGGACACAACTATAAACCTCTTTCTGCATCATTTCCTGCAGACCTGTACTAAAATGCCACCCAGGTGCCCCTGTGTAAAGCCGCCTCTTGCTGAGCCTGCTTCTGTTGCTGCTGGCCGGCTTGCCTTTGCGTGCTCACGGCAGGACTCCCAGCCCGGTGTGTTAATTTTAAACACACAAAGAGGGTGTTGTGATTTGGGAGGGTCTTCCCATCAGGTCACATAAGAGTTTCTCCTAAAAGGGGAAGCTGTTTTCTTGTTTGTTTGTTTTGTTTTGTTTTGCCTTTTCCCCTCTTTTAATATGATCCCTGCAATTTTGTTTTCACTGAAATATTGACTGGCAGCATTGCAAATTGCCTGCATGCAGGCAGGAGCTTGCCAGCACTTTCTTACTCAGCTAGCCGTCAAGGTTGTGGATTCCACCAAGAGCAGTGCCAGGAAAGCTGTTGATCAAAAATATTCCTAACATCTGTGAGTCCTCTCCATCCAAACGAGATGTAGTTACATTCTCCTTTTCCCCGTGCTCTTCCAAAGTGTTGCTTCAGACACCTAGAAAGACCTGGTTGCAAATCATAAGCTGATCTCTGATTTTCAGCTCCACTTCCAACTCTGTCAAAATCCAACATAAACTCAGAAGCGCCCTTCCCCCAGTCATAACACGGGAGGAATATCAGCGAGAAGACGGGCCGCGCTTCTCTGCCCATCGCTCATTTGATCCAGATGCTGTCCCATGCTGTCTGTGGCTGCGGTGGTCGCAGGCCAACAAGGAGGGTCTTGTGAGAGCAGCGGGGAGAGGACGCAGCTCTGAGCAGGCTCTCAGGCCAGCTTGAAGCCTCTCACACACACACGTGTGTGCACACAATTCTGCCAGCACAAGGATGGGACCGGGGGCGGCGGGGGAAAAGCCTGATTTCCCTTCCACCCCGTTCCTACCACCACCGCCGGCTCACAAGCCAACTATTAAATAATTAACGTGCCCAGTGGGACAGGAGGAATCAAAAGCTGTTGTGTTCCCAAGTTTTCTCTGGCTCCGAAAGGCACGGCTCGCTGTGTATTCTGGCACCTCGGAGCGGGTTTTCCTCCCTCCTTCGCCTCCCCCTTATTATCCTGTATGTGTGCTGGACGGGGAAGTGGCGTTCCCAGCCCAGCGGGGGATGACTGTTATTTCAGACTAGCAACAGGGGAAAAGGAACAGCCTGTTGCCTGATTGATGTTTGTTTTTCGTGGACGAACACCAAAGGTTCATTAGAGACGGAAGGTTTGGGAGGAGGGGGACGGCGGGCAGGGGAGACGCTCGCTCTTAAGGAACTATTGTACCCCTGCGCGCTCACCGGGCGCTGCACTTTCTTTGACTTCTGTGAATGTCTCAGCTGTACTGTTTTGGCCCCGGCGACTTTAGGAAAATATACACACCACACAGACGTTTCAGTGAAAGCTATTTGGTGAGGGGGTCAGGAGAAAAAGGAAGGGGAGGAGAGAACAATGCAGTAGGGTTTTGCTGTAATTAATTTCAAATGTGCTGCTCATCTGTTCTGCTCTGGTTTCGAAGGGAGCTGGGGGAATTTGCGGGGCTTTTCCTGCAGCATCTGCTGCTTTCCAGAGGTGGGGATGGAAAGGTGGCTCTCCTTCCGTCTGTGGGTTTGAGCAGCCTGGCTGCATGCAGTGCTGAACCCAGCGCAAACCAACACTGCCAGTCATGTCCTGTGCAGGGGAGGAGGGCAGGGCATGGAGGAGCTTCTCTGCTTCCCACGTCAGGTTTCTGAAGCTGGGGAGGTTAGGAGGTTGGTACTGGGTACTGCAGATTCCTCTGCAAAGACTTCATGGAGCACTTCGTCCACGTAACAGAAGTTATTTGCTGTTGGTGGTGGTCCTGAGAAGCTTCCAGGTTCTGGTGCAGGTGAACCGCGTGGCTGGAAGGCTTGTAGGGGTGTGGGTCACACCCTCACTTAGTCTGCTGACTTTGTGCCTTTGAAAAATGCCCCGTAATTGTGTCAGGAACCAATAAGGCAGTATTAAACCTTAGATATTGTGGCTTCCTAAGTAGGAGCGGTTCTTTATGATTCCCCTTTCTCAGATCTCATCTGTTGGTGCTGCTTTTAGCTGGCTGACACGGAGCAGGGGCTTGGCATCTGTCACAGAGCATTGTCCTCGTGTCCTTTGCCTTCAGGTCTGAGTATCGATAAAGTCATACGATTGTGGCAGTAAAGAGAAAAGAAATAGGCCTATTAGATTATTGACTTTACTCCCCTCGACAAGGTATCTGGAGGCTAACTTGATAGCCCTATGAATCTTAGCCAGAAAAAATCAGTAAAACAGAAACGCGAACTACTGTAAACTGCCGCTGGGGCTTTAGCAGCTCTGTTCTCAAGTTGTTCTTTGCTCAGAAGCTTCCACAGGAACCCGGAGCTGCTGGATAATGCCCTCTTGTTTAAACACGGGGCTCCTTCGTGATCCTCGGCTCTTAGAAAAACCGACCTCAGCATCGGGTGGTGAATACGTCTGAAGTTTGGCCATAAGGAAAACATTTCTGCGGGGTGTCTGAAGAAAGTGTTCTCTTTTCTGGTCAGAAACTAATTTGGTGAAGCCACAGCGTGGTGAATACCCCAGAGGTACTCGAGGTGGGCGCTTGTTTGTGGTACAGTCCTTCTCCAGGACGCCAGGGCTGCTATGTGACCAGGAGAGCATGGCCATGCAACGATAAATGCATCGGTGGCTCTTCGGTGGGATGCGCACACTGCAGCCGTGTTTCAGACTGGGTGTGCCAGGTTCTGCAGCCTTACAGACTAAATTGACTTCCCGGTGCTGCTGTGGGACTGACTTCTGAAAAACTGGTCAGTGATGGTGTGCCACCAAAAGTACGGGCAGAGCTCACCAGCAGCTGTGTGTGGGGAGGGGTGGGCATCTTGAAATGACTTCAGGTTGTGAAAGGGCTGAATTGACATGGGGAGACAAGGAAACGGGTAGAAGCCCGGGGCTCTAGAATATTGTGTATCTGTAGAAGGCTGCAAGCGCTGGTGTCCTTCAACCCCTCTTCCCTAAAACTTGCTTGTGCAGGAAAGGGAAGTCCATTTGGAGAATATTCAAGCCCACCACCAGCCCTTCTTTGTGTGGAGAAACCCGTAAGAGCAAGGACGGAGAACTGAGTCAAGTCCGGGTTTAATTTCCTGGTCCTCCTCCGCAGGAAGAAATTCCGCTTCCTTTTCACTCTTGAGCAAACAAATGCATTGGCCACATCATAGCGAAGCGTCCCTCAGATCACGCTGAGATAAGCTTGGATTGCAGCATCTGCTCCTGGCCATGAATATTTCTGTGCCTTGTACTTCCCAGCTAATACAGAGAAGGAGCCGCACCCGAGGTGTGTGCAGAAAGCACGGCTATTCCTGTGCCTCCTGTGCGTGTAGTTGGCTGGGGGCCACATCCTGCGTCCTCGTGCACGGGGAGCAGCCCTAACAGCACGTGGGAGCTCGGCAGGGGTTCTTCCGATTCTCGAACCTCGGCCATGCCTTTCCAACCTGACACCTCTCTCTTCTTCGGTTTTGACAACGAGGGAGGGAGAAGGGCGGACAGCAGGGCTGGGAGGGGAGGTAGGAGGGAGCTGCTCTCCCAGGGCCGCAGTTCTTCCTTCCTGCCATCTCGGAGAGCTGCTGTCTCCAAGTGCCACACAGCAAAACCAACTTCTTCCCGCCCTGCCCCAGGGGGAGTCCATCCTTTCCTAGTTAGGCTTAAGTATTGTCAATTACAAGGCCAAAGGTTATGGCACACCATTACCCTCAGTAGATGGTGATGCTTTTTTCTTAGACTGAGGATCAGAAAGTTATCATGGGGGAGAGTCTTTATAAAGAGTAAAAGCAGAGGCCTGAGGAGGGTTCTGTGTGTCCAGCTTTTTGATCTGGCACAAAACGTCGCTCGGACATCGGACGGTTTCTGTGCGTGTTGTGTGTCAGAGAAATGGAGGCATCTGCTGGCTTTGTGAAGCTCCATCTCGCCCGCCATGCTCTGGGGCTGCTGCAGAGCTCATGAACCCACCCATAACACAGGCAGAGACCCACTCGGCCCCGCCAGAGCGCAGGTGCACCACGGCCATTCCTCCTCCCTGTCCTGCAGCCCCGGTGCTTGGTGCGCGGAGCCACTGGAGAATCAGAATTGTCTTCGCTATTTATTGGTTACAAATGATTTTTCTCTTCTTTAAAGGATTCCCGCCACCTGTTCTGGTCTGCTTCTGAGGTTTGCTTTAAAAGCCTGTCTTGCTCTTAAAAAGCAAGAGGGGAGGGCCGGGGCCCTGCAGGAGCGTTGAGCTGCTGCGAGTTTGCCTTTGGAGATTCACAAGGGAAGAGCGAGAGCAGGGAATGCTACAGGGAGATACTAAATGAGGCCCTTTTGTTTCTCTCCTTGTAGAGCGTAAAAATGCCCAAGGCATGAATACTGTGTTCAGATTACTCTTGAACATTTAAATGTCTGTTCCAGTAATTTATAAAATGAAGGGGTGGGAAATTCCTGACGCTAGGAAGAAAAGGGAGACCTTCACTGGCATGCCGAGCACCCCGCGCTGGCAGTGTGAGAGCTGCTGTGTGCTGCTGTGGGGAGAGGTGGATGGAGCCGGAGGGTGAGCAGGGCCCGGGGCCCTGGAGACACGTGGTCAGCTCTGGTGAGGCTGACTGCTCCCTCGGGGCCTGCTGTCTGCTCTGGGTGATTCCCTAATTCTCCTTGCTTCACACATCTATGTGGGAAATAATGGGTGCTCTGTCCTTCCTGCCTCACTGCTGTGTGTGGAGTGATCTTCAGGTTGGGTGTGACATTCCCGTCACTTCGGTAGCCCTGAGCACAGCCTGTAACAAAACCACTTCTGCTTGCACCTTTCGTATGGCAATTATCCCCGTAAGGGCCACACGAACCCCAGCCACGGCATGGAGCGGTGTGACTGTCCCCATCCTCTGCAAAAGCGATGGGGAGGTGCTCTAGCAGTGTGGCCAGGTAGCCAGAACACCACACTGGGTTTGGCTGGGGCGGTCAGAAGGCAGGGCGGAGGGATGAGGAAGCCGTACGGTGCTACAGCCCCGCCGAGATCTGTGCTCTGCTGCTGCCTGGTGTCCCGGTCCCGTGGCTGGTGCTCGGTCCTCCAGCCTCATCCGAGGGCTGCGTGGGGCCATTCCCGTTCCTGTCACAGCCAGAAGTCCGTGGAAAGGCGAAATGCTAGATCTAGGCTTGGTGTCTTTGTTCAAGGCAAGGGAGGAGGAAGCTGAAGCTGAGCCACGTTAGAAACTGATGGCCTTTACACTTCAGTGGCGGTTACGTGTCTGCGTAGGTTGCTCGCTGTTGGCAGGCTTTCTAATGCAGAGTGAGCATAGGTCAATGCGCTGTGAGCGTGCGGGATCGGGAGGGTGGTGTGGATTTTATTACTCTCAGATATTTGGGCTAGAGGCTCTCATGCTGTCGGAGCTGAATCAAACTCTCTGCCAGTTTGCACGCAACATATGTGATACATTTTGCAAATGAATATATTACTGTGGGAGGAGGTGGTTCCCTGAAACAAACCGCTGGCAGTTTGGGATGCTGTCCTCAAAACCAAAACCATATTGAGTCCTCAAAAACAAAACCAGTGGCACCAGAACTTGGATTCTGCACATGGAGAGATGAGGCATTGAATTTGTGATCCTTGCATTGGTTAACCATTTGGGGCCCATCAGAACCAGTGCATTTGTTAAAAGAAGGAATCACCTCCCTGTGCAGATACAGTGTGTAAGCTCCAGGTAGCTTAATGGGAGCAAAGGTGCCTCAAACCACTGCTGAAAGACAGCTGAGGGCCTGCGTCATCCCAGCCACTCTCTTTGTTGAGCCTGTTCGGTGCGGAAGCCATAAATTGTAACTGTGCTGGTATTCCACACCGGTTGCAAATACTGATGAGCCTTTCCTCATGCAGAGGGCAGCACTCCTCCGGCCTGAGGGACCTGGAGCTGATGGGGAGCAGGTGGCTTTGGGTAGAGATAGGAACGCTCAATTCCAACTTCACAGCAAACTGCTTGCAGGGAAATACAGAAATAATGAGTGAAAGGTGGTGTCTGCTGTGCTGATGGGAACTGGAAACTCTCAAGAATTAGCACGGACGCCACTTTCGTCTCCTAATGTGCAAGAATCCAGGATTGCGGGAATCTGCCAAACCCAAGTTGCTGCTTAGCATTGGGATTTTGTTTGTTTGTGCTTTTGCTGTTTGGAAAAAATGTGACATGGAGATGACTTGAAGGAAGAACTTACGGTGAATTCAATGGAATTGTTGGTACACATGGCAAACATGTGAAAACAAGAATATGAATTATGCAGCAATTACTGCCTTAGAAAACTATCTGCAGGCTGAGCCCAGATACTTGTCTCTTTCTTTCACCCAACATTGAAATACAAACGCGCAGCAGTTTTGTATGAACTAATTCCTGCGATTGTGTTACAGATGTCTGAGTCTGTGCTTGCTCGCTCCCTGGGAAGGAGGTTAGTGCCGCGGCAGCGCCCGCCCAGCTCCAGAGCCAGGGGACCCGGAGAGCTGTGGCCCTGCCCAGGGAATTGGGCAGTACGGAGCTGGGTGCTGGGGCCTCCAGCACGGCCCTTCACCAAGAAGGGAGAGATTTCTATCCACAGTACTAAATCTTCATGAAAGAGGAGATTCAGAGTACCTTTCGTGTAGGGTGTGACTCAAAGCTGAGCAGATCTTCCTTAGATGCCAGATCTTACATTATCCTCAGGCATTTCCGGCACCGAAGTATTTCCAAAGCTTCTACTGCCCATTGAAGAACTCACACTTCATCAAAGGAGAGAGCTGGAAGGAGCTTCGCAGCTGCGTTTCACACACTGTGAGATCATGGCGAAGGAGTTTGCCTTCTGCAGGGCGAGTAATAAACGAGTACACTCTTTCCTGTCCGTAGTGCGCACCAAGCCACTCGTCCTGTTCGGAAGGAAAGGACAGCCACTCCTCACATTTTCCACCTTGAGCACGCTGAGAAGCTATCCCTCACGTGCAAAGTTTGTCCCCTGTTGAGCCAGGTGAGATAGAAAATAATTTTCTGAAGGTTTAGATGCAGCATCTTCCAACATGGGAGCAGAAACACAATTAATTAGTCACTAAAACATGCGATTCAACACCCCATGTGCAACACAGTCTGTTTTTCTTCATATTTTTAGTGAGTGTCCTTTCAGAAAAAAGGAAATGAACCTTTTTCAGTCTTAAAATGCAAAAGGCCATTTGTGGCTTCCTAATGCTGTTTACAGACCCTTTTTTGCCAGTGCTGTGCTTGTCAGTAGCTGAATTTATTCATTGCTCACTCCGTGAATTAAAACGTCGAGGCAGCTCCTGACATGCTTCTTCCAGAGCATCCTTTTGGAGTGAATATTTGGTTGCCATAGGGACCAAATCCAAAGGGCACACACCATTCAAGTAAATGCTCCCTGATTAACAACTTGCAGCTTGTCCCTTAAATATTTTAATTATCCATGCAACTTGAAACGTGGTTGAATGTGTTCAGTCTGTTCATTTCAATACCTTATGTTTTCTTAAGCCGCCGTTACAGCAGCTGTAGAGCTGGATTTTGGCCATGCAGATGGGCGCGAGGGGGGAGACCGTACTGCTCAGAGGAGAATCCTCCAGTTCCTTTTCATTCTGACCCTGGCTCCTCAACAAAATGAATGGAAAACCGGTGCTGCTGGTGAAGGGGAGGCAGTTTGGTGACAGGACCCCAGAGGGTGCTTTAGAGGAGTGATGTGCTGCCGCTGATGCTGAGAGCTGGTGGTGGCAGGGACGTGCCTGGGGGTGAGCAGGGAGGGCAGCGGGAGGCTGCGGGATGTGCAGGGCCGCTGCTTGGAAAGTGTTGGCCCCGCTCGACAAGCACCGAGTCTCAAGCGTTGTTTTCCCGATTGATAAGGCATTAGCGCTAATGTGACAGCAGCTACTGAGCTGAGAGAGCTGGACTTAGCAAATAAATAAGGCAGGATTTTGCTAATTTGTGCATGGCCAGTCACTCTTTTCAGTTCCTGGTTAGGAGGAACAAAGTCACCTTGCAGCAAACATTTTTCCAGCTCCAGCCACTACCCTGGGGATGGAAGTTGGTCAAGTTACCGCAACAGTTTCTGAACAACTCTGCTGCCCGTCCGTGTCTTTCAGTTCTGACTTCCCTGAGCCAGAAAAGCAGCTTTGGCACTTCAAATGCTGATTGCACACAGCCACGATACGTGGTTTTGTGCAGCCTCCTGACATCCAGCAAAGACCGCTGCAGACTTAAATCCATTCAGAACGATGACTGCTGAGAGTGTGTTCCTCTAAAACCTCAGTGGCAGAGTTTAGCAGAGAGCCTCCTAAACAAAGCACAGCGTGCTGAAACCCTGGGTCTGGCAGGCACAAAGCACGGGGAGGATCAGCACGTGGACTCAGGAGGAGGGTTCTTTGAAGTCTTGGTTTACACAGGGCTCTCCTCTGCCCTGAAAAGCCGGTTTGAATCCATAAAATCTATCCAGGGACTGAATTCAGCTGTATATATGAGAGGGTCGGATGTGCGCCTCGGTGTTTCCAGTAAGAAATGACAGGGAAGCCGACCTGGAGCACGGAATTGGATGCATGTGAGTGATCTTTGGGGATCTAGAGACCAGGGATGAGCTCCGTGTGTAGATGTGTGTAGGATGCTGCATTCCGCGCTGATACGGTTCGTATCGGCAGTGCATACCACGTTCCCAAAAAGAGATCACAGCCCAATTTGATCCTTCCAGCTCCGGTTACAATCACCAGCCCTTAGGGAGGAAAAAAACTGTTCTCTGAGCTTTCTGCCTTTGCTGTGATAGGGAATAGCTAATCTCGCCCCGTCCCCTTTGGAAAAGCTCCTTGAGCAGCATCTGCGTGCGTTTCCTCCTCTCACCTGACTTGGTGTCAGTTCTCCGTGGGTTTGCTCAGCCTTGTCCAAGGCTGTTGGGGCACATCCTCTGTGGAGCTGCAGAGGGGAAGAAGCAGAAATGCGATACCTCTCGTAGATGGAGCCAGTGCCTGCAGCAAGAAGGGTACGCTATGAACTCATCTTGATTAGCTGCCTGGCGTGGGTCCATCACCACTTAATTGGCTGCCGATAGCCTCCCTAATGAAGGATGATGGATGGCGCTCAGGGGCCTGCTCGAAGGGGGGAGCTGATCGGAAGCAAGGATGCGTGCAGAAATACGGCTCTCACCTGGAAGGGACGCGGATGCCGAGTGTCACGGCGGCAGTCAGAGAGCCTGAGCACGGATGGTTCCTCTGCTCACTGCGTCAGGGCGAGCATCAGTTATCTTCCAAGGCAGAGATGGGAATTCCTGTGACCCCGCGTACGCTTGGCTGCTTAGTGTAATCATCTGCTGTTCCCAGCAGAGATGATCTGGTGTTGGAGAATGTTCTTTCTTGCCTTTTTCTGGTTCTGGTTAGTGAGTGTGCTTTCTCAGCCAGCCACTGATTTAACTTCTCCAGGCTGGAGGGTCTGGAAGGTCATTCTCACTCCTTCGGAACAGTCTCACCATCGGATTTTACTTTAAATGATTCTTTGGGTGTTTGGAGCTCTCTGATGTCATTTTAAAAAAAAATCAAAACCTCCATAAGACTGTGCAGATGAAACAAAATTGTTGTCTTAGCCCGCACAGGGTATTATGCAGCCTGGCAGATCCCTTCCTTGTAGCAATAAGAAAAGGATTTGGCATTTAACCTCTTGAAATTAAACCAGAGTGTGAACTTCAATAGTTCAATCTTATCAGGGCTTTGCTAGAATAACAAATTGTGAAAAAATGTAATCATGTCTCCAATGTGACCTTGGCAGATCTGCCTCTGTGATGTGAGAGAGATTAGGTAACTCTAAGCAGATGTCTGTTTATTTTGAAAATAATAGTTATAAAATCTTTTTTTTTTCCCTGGTTGTTTGCACTGCCTGTGAAAGATAGGGCAGAGAGAGCTGTGGTCTGCGTGGAGCTCTCTGTAACGAGCCACTCTATTATGCTGAACAGTAATTGCTCTTGGAGGTTTGAGTTATTGATCTATTGGTGGGGGTTCAATTTCAGCGTAAAGACCTGTGTTCATGATTTAATTTGAGTGATTAATAACTCACTTGCAGGCTAGATGGGAATCGATATGGATTTGGAACAGCAAAAGTAGTACATTTTCTCCTATAATGTAGTAGTTGATAGTTGTTTGACTAATTAAAATCATAAGATTACTTGCTATGTAACAGTTCTGTCTCTTTAAAAGCCTAGATCTGGAGTGCAGTATTTGCTTGCTTTCATGTGTTGGAGGGATTTTTGTCTTCCTAATAGCTTATTTATCTTGCTGCTTGTCTGTCACTCGGATGAGGTGTACAACATGCCGTCACACAAAGCAAAAACAGAACAAAACAAGACAAAAACACCTTGAGTAAGCAACTACAAGAAGCTTTAGTAGCGTTTTGTGGCCAGGGCAATTGAACAGCCCTTACGTCACTGGTTTTTAGGCAGCCGGCATCTGCTTAGGAGCAGCACTGAGGGGATTTAACCATGCAGTGTTTGATCCACCATTATAGCCCTAGATTAAAAGCCTGTATGAAACTTTCAATCTCATTACAACGCCAGCATCCACAGTAGGTGCTTTAGCTGCAAATCCAGTTTCGGCTTTGCATTGAAACGGTGCCAGAAGCAGCATTGCTAGGAAAATGCAGTGTGACTGACTTTGGGGGGATTTGAATGGTGATCCTCCTTCTTTGTGTGCTGGCCCCAATCCTTGTGTTTGGCACCCATTTTCATTCAGCTCCTGCAGCTTTGGAGTGTCGTCATGCATGCTTACAGCTAACGTGCCTGGATAGAGCATGGAAAGCTCCCAAATCTCCAAGAATAAAACATCCCATTAAAGAACCATAAAGCAGCAAATCAGCATCAAGTCTGTAGGTCTTTATGCCGTTGCTCTCCCATTTCTTGGGGAGAGGGTGAAATCTTCCCATGCGGCAAGCTTTCGCAACAAAGGGTCTTATCTGCGGAGCTGGCTAAAGCAAACGCTTAGCATAGGGCTTTTTTTAAACCTCCTTTTTGCTTTGCAGAGTCCAGTAAGTTTTCTAGTGGAAGTGCAGATTCCTCTGTGGAAGTGCTGGAGTACATTCAGACTGGCCACGCTGAGGTTTTTTAGTTGGGGGAGGAACCGAGCTGCGTGTGTGGTGGGTGCAGAGCGTGGGTGATGGTCGGGGCATCGTGAAGCTCCTGGCTGCATCGCGTCGCTGGGGTGAGCCGAGCGGTCCCTGGGCAGAACCGGCTGGGGAGTGCCCACGGGAGCTGCCCGTGCAGCTGGGAGTGCAGGGGCTGCTCTGCCTGGGTGTGCTCCGAGCACGGAAGTCCTGGAGCACGTCAACCCTTCACTCTCTTGAGTCATCGCCTTTGTGGTAAAAACGTGGGATGCTTTCCTCGTCGTGACATTATGAAAATGACTTGGAGATATTTCACTTTTCAACTTGGGTGCTCCAGAAAGGAGAGGGGGGAAGAAAGAAAGAAAAAAAAAAAAAAAAAGACACACTTGGAAGTTAATTCTGAGGACCAAGCTGACAGCTTTTTGCCACTGTTGCTTTCTTCTAGTTTGAAAAGCTGAAGGCTTGTTAGAGCCCCAGCATACAGCAATCTAGCAGGTTAAATGACTTGGGCAACACAGTTTATTAAAACTGGCAAGTGCTCGCTCCAGTTCTCTTCCTGATAGTCAAGGCTGTCTGCGAGAGTAATTGATAGTGGCAGCTGTTCGGAGGGTGTTTCAGATTGCGGCGAGACGATCGGACTTGACAGACAGCTCCCTACAAATGAGCGGAGCGGTCGGGGCTGGATCGGGCCGGGTTGCGGAGGAGCATCCCCCCGGAGCGGGTCACGGCACCCGGCCCACGGGGACGGCTCGGGGAGGAGGAGAGGTGAACAGGGACAGGACAGACCTCCCCGCACTGCTCCGAGCTCAAAGCCAGGCAGGAGAGCTGTGTTACACCCGGCTGGCTCTCTTATGTAAAGAAACACTGACGTTATTTGGGGAACATCCACCAGAGGCACATTATGTTCTGAGAAGCCCCTGTCACATAAGAATGTCTTTGACACAACCTAACGTACGCAGTAGGCTGCTGTCACAGTGGAAATCCGGCCTTTGCTTCCTAATAATGTTAAAAATGGTTCAGCTACACACCACAGAGCCTTCCAGAAAGCGTTTTTATGTGCGAGGCTCAAGTCTTTTTCTTATCTGGAGCTGATTTGCATTAAAGCAGGTGGAGGAACTCGGTCCCCATGTCAGATGGCTGCTGTGTTGTAGCTGTTTGCCTCCCCACCCTTGCAAACCAAGCTAATTGCCTAATGTCTTAAATAGTGCTACCTCACTAAAACATAATGAAAAAACAATCCATATAAAAGCAAAATCCAGCCGAGGATAAAGAATTAGCACTTAAATATTGATTTTTCAATTGTAAAGCACTCTGCCAGCATCAGCGCTATCATTGCCAATGCAGAATGCTTTATTCTCACTTGCGAGAATATGTTGCACGTCCACAGTACATTATGCAGCCATCTGAAAGCTCAATTAAAAAATAAAGGTTTTGCTGAAGTTCACCAACTAAGTTACTTCAGTAGTTCCTTTGTTTTGCCCTACCGCTGTAAAATCGTGCTGTTCTGTACCGGCTCCTAATGCTGATGGTTCAAAACTCAGCCCTGGGACTCATCAGCCAGCTCCAAAATACTCAGCTTCTTGCCACATATGTCCCTGTAATTCCTGCGGTGATGCTTTTGCAGCATTTCTTGCTGGAATTATAATATGAAACGGGGTTCGTAACAGCCAGCCTGGCTTATGTCTGTTTTCAAAGATGTGTACAGGGTGGATAGATAGGCTGCAGATGGTGGTGGTTGTGTTTCTTGGGACATTGCCATTGGTAAAGATGTCATTGATGGATGGAAGAGAGGAATTTCTTTCTCACATCACCCCATCACCCTTGCTGTTTGAATACGAGGGAGACTGCAGAAAGACGTCTGAATGCCTCCACTTTCTTTTTTTTTCAAGAGACAAAGGAAAGGCGTGCAAGCAAGATTAGATTATTTCCAATCACATTGTACGTGTGTTGACAGTCCCCTTTCAGCAACAACCAGCAGCTTGCAAAGAGCAAGAGGCAGCCCTGGAAATGCTATTGCCCTAAGTACTGTTTGTATAACACAGTAACTGCTTATTGGAGTCCTCAAAGCAGCCTTTACATGTTTAATCCCTTGCACTTGAGCTACTTTTAATCAGCTTGAAAGCAAATTCCTGTAACAGAAAGGTTTAATTTGTGTCTGGGACTTTCTGTGTTGTATTTAGCCTGCAATGCTGTGTACCTACACGCTGGCAAGCATGTCACGCTGTACAGCTGTGCGGATGAGCAGCACTTGTTTATTCCAGTCACAGATCTTAAATCCGGTGAAATTTCATGTTGGGTCCATGCTGATGGTGTTTGAGGTTCGCATGATTCTTTCCGAAAGGTACTTTTTTCCAGCAAATTCAGCTGGAGCTGACTTTAGGTTTCTACTTCAACTCTTGTTAGTAGCAGTAGCTAAAGCTCTCTGTGCTTTTAGAATTAAAAGTTTTCATCTTAACCAATTAAACTGGAATGGGACGTAGCCCAAGTCACAGGGAGGCTACGATTTTGCAACACTACGAATGACGGATGGGTTGATTAAGGAGGCAGGAATGGCTAGGCTCAGGCTGGTTTGCTTTATTTATTTATTTTGGTTCGAGCAGTTCCAGTGCTTTCTTCCGTCTCTCGCACCAAGTCATCGTTCATCCCGGTGCAATCAAGACATGTCCCACTGTCTGTTCATTTAAGAAGACCTCTCAGTGGAAGAAGTCCAAAGTGTTTGGTTAGAAAATAAACAAAGTTGGCATGCTGAAAAGGGGTAGCGAGCGCATGGTGGAGAATGGCAGATGTGATCCGGCCTTCCCAGAGCAGGGCTGAAGCATGAATCATTGCTAATGTCAGATATCCTGTGAAGGGACGAGCTGAACTGACATGCGTTCAGGTTTAATTAAGGTTGAATTATTGGAGCTGACTGTCAAGTCTTAGGCAAATTGGCTCAGCCTGTTATCATTAAGCATGAAAATGACTCTAGGACCTGGTTAAAGCAAACACATTTTTGTCTCTAGCACTTCGTGGTGTGGTCTGGCGGGTCCGTGCTTTTGTCAGGGCAGTGGTGCTCGGCTCCGTGGTTCCTCTGCTCAGAGCAGCTGAGGAGCCAAAGCACAAAACTTGGTGAAAGAACCGCTGTGAACCTGACCCAGCTGTGACCAAGAGAATATCCCGTCCCTTTCCTGGGCTGTTTCCATGTGTGACTGGCAGCCAGCCTGGTTGATGGGAGGGAATTTGTTTGGGAATATGAGCGTGTAGTTCCCTTAGGAGGTGCACGCAGGGGAAACTGTGAAGTTACGGATCCTGATCAGGATGGGCAACACCTCTAGTTAAAATCACGAAAATTGAGGAAGTTCAGAGAGAACTCAGAAACCTTTATATGAACAGAGAGTAAAGTGTTGGACAGGAGCTTCTTCTGATAGGTATCATGAGAAGGATCTGGTTAAGTACCTAAGAAACCAGGTAATTGCACCCTTCAAATTCATCATTTCTTTCATTTCACAGTTAAAATGACCTTGAAATTGTCAGATTTCTGGAGACCTCTGGAATGCAGGTAGCTAGTGAGTGGGCATTGGAAACAGGCACTGCACAAGCAGGAGTGCTGGTAGAAGAGTGTAAAAGGAAGGAAAGAAACCAGGACATCTGCTGCCAATGAGCATATACACAGAATAAAACATGCAGAGTACGCCCTTTGTGGCATGGCACTCCACAGAGTTAGGAGAAGTGAAGTGTCTTAAGGTTCTGCTGACAAGCACCTTTTGTTTTTGCTAGACTAGAGGTGTGTGAATGAGATGTGTTTCCGCTTGGGCATCTGCTTTCCATTTTGTCCAAGTCTATTCCACCAGAGGCTTAGGTGAAACACCCAGAAGTGAGAACTTCCCCTCTGCCCATGGCAGTTCATGCTCAAGTCGGCCACATGAAGCAGCTTCTCTCTTGTGCTGCATCACAGCCACCAGAAGTGGAAACAGCAAAGTCACCAAAACACCTGGATTCGCCCACCTTCCTTCCCTCGTGGTGGCTGAGAAGGCTTGGGGATTTGGCTCACATGCCTATCCATGCCTGCCCATGATTTCACACTGTCGCTTTCCTTTCTCAGTGCTCCTCCTTTTGCTCAACATGTCTTTGAAAGGAGGGGAGACATTCTCACTCATGCCTGTAGCTTTTCCATGGGAAAAAAAAAAAAGGTATTTTCATTAGTTTTGAATTGTTCTCAAGAGTGAAACACAAAAGTGTTGGAGTGCTGCAACCTGAGACATGCAAGTCGGCAGCAGAAATCAGTCGTGTATCCCTAATGCTAACTAATGCAACCAGGCTGGCTGGTCAATTCAGCCAGCAAGGGAGCATGAGATTCTGCTTTGAGAAAACTGCAAATGAGAACTAATGCCGAAACCACAGGGAATCAATAGTTGTACATAAAGCTGGTCAAACAGCTGGTTTTAATGTGGGACTTCATTGATTTGTTTTGGATCTAATTGACTTTTTACTCAACTAACTTTTGCGGTGCCAGTGTGTTTTGAATATACACCATTAGTCTACATTGCCTGTAATTACACGATAGGAAGTTTAACTCTGTAGGAGGAGGCCTGTTGGGTGGAAGGAGCTAATAGGCTCTCAGGAAACCTATGGTCAGGAATGAAACCCAATTGCTTTTAATGGGTAGCTCCTGACAAACAGTGGGATCTGCAGCTGTGAGTACACTGCCTCTAAAATGCAGCGTGTGGACCCCTGGCTGGACTAGTCAGGGACAGTTTTTCAATTGGCAGCAACAAAATCTGAGGAGAATTTATGAACACGGATGGCATTGTAAAAAATATCGGTGCACAAAAGCACAAAAGCAATGAGAATTTGATTTTAGAAATCAATTATTTGTCACCCTAAATAGCATCAGAACCGAGTCTGTTTAGTTACAGCTTCAAAACCAGGGTGCCTGTGATGCATGAACTGGCATTTGAAAAAGAAATCCACTGAAACAAGAGTTGGCCTTGTATTTGATGTAGTGAATAATTGGGACCTCAAGACATTGTGTCAAACCTGTAAGGTTGTATAAGGTGCAGGGAAGCACAGGGCCAGTCCTGCTTGCTTCCAGCCAAAGCACCGGTGTGTGGAAATGTCTGTTCCTGTTATTTGCAGTCTGAGGCCACAAGCCTTCAGACTTATTCAGCTGATGAATATAGTTATCTGTATTCATGTAGTTATCTTATTCAACTGATAAATGCAGTTATCTATGTGCTTCTGTCGTTCTCTCTTCGTGTTCTGAAAATATATATGGATGTGGCTCTGGAGGGGTTGGTTTACGAAGGGAACGGGACAGCGGTGGGAGTACAGGCAGAGCCAGAAGCAGTGTAGGAAGCTGACTTGTCTCACGGAAGGAGATGCCATCACCGCGTGGGCATTGTCTTCATAGAAAGCAAGCTGGTGTTTCACTGGGTCTGGTTCATCGCTGTCCTCTCCTTGCCTAATGGTGGCCCTGAAGAGGCTGAAGCCAAGGCAGCAACAGCTCTGGCTACGCAGGCTGCGTTGGGAAACGCTGCTCAGACCTTCTGCACCGCCAGAATTAGCTCCCCGTGTGTGTTGTGTCTTATTTCCACACCTCCTACACCAGGAACTGGCTCCGTCCTTTGATGAGATGGGAACATTTCAAAGGTGGAATTTGTTCGTGAGGGCGTTGGGAGCGTGTTAATGAGTGTAGGTAGCATCTCCTGCATGTCTGCAAGCCAGCTGGACGCAAACAGCCCCCCCAACACGTTCTGGTGGATAATAAAAGCACGTACCCTGACTGGCAGTGCTGTGCGTGCATGTTGAACACGTGGACAAGCACTGGTTTTGTAAGCTTTTCTTGTGATTATGGGTGTATGTGTGCTCAAGTATACACAGATTCTGTTGAAAAGCAGTTACGGTGGGAGCTGAATCTTGGTCTTGTTGGTCCTTTTGGGTCTCTTTGGCTTTTTGGATACAGCTCGATCTGAACTCTCTATTTTTTCCTCTCTTTTCCCATTCCCTTTCCAGCTTTTAACCCTTTCTTACTGCTGTTTTAGCTTAATTTGGAAAAATGAAAATACTTGGTGTCATGAAAGGAGTAATCCCATACGGAATTCCCACCATAGGTGCATTTGGGAAGGTTACAGCATTCCTTACTGCTTTGACGTGCCTTGCATACAGGCATGTGCATTACTGAAGGTGAGACAGATTACATGTAGGTCCTCACTGCACCTCTGACTGAATTTTTCAAGCCTTTTCTGTTCTGTCCTTCCACCCAGGCGCGTGGCCTAGGAATGGCAACGTCACAGCTCTGAAGCAGTGACATTGCTACACAAAGATCCCAGGTAGCCTCTTCCTAGAGGCCTGGTAAGCTTGTCATTAATGATTAGTGCTTGGGTCACGGTGCCTCCTTGCTGGAGTTGAGCCTAAACACACTGGAGATTACCTGGAAAGACCATTGAGAAAACGAAATGCCTTCATGATCAGGCTTGTGTTCGTGAGCTTATTAATGGCCTTAAGTCTGACATTGAGCAGGAAATACTGCAGCAGTAACTTGAGACATGTTCACACTCCTACTGTACGTAACCTTGGGACTCTGCAGAAGTCACAAAGATGTATGTTCTTCATAGTGTGCATGTATTTACTGACAGCTAAGTCTTACACACATGCTAAGGAGTACTGGCCAGCCAGTCAAGGACAGTGGGAGGGCAGACACACAAACACCCATCCATCCTGTAAGAGCAGTGCTCCCACCATGCTCCCACAAGCTGAGAGTTGACTTGGTTTGTATCAGACATACATCCTACCCTTCAGAGAAACAAACAGACCTTTCAGCATGTGCCTTGTGTTTTTTCTTGTTGCTCCTTAAGGTCCCACCTTGAATGACAAGCCAGAAGCAAAAGCAGCCAATGTCCCAAAGGTGTCTGGGCTAGAGCGGAGCCGGGAACTGAGCACCGACGTGCCCTTCGCCCTGCCCATCCCCAGCCCCCAGCCAGTAGCTGCCGTTGTGACTTCTACTTCCTCAGCGCCCACGTCGAGCGCCAGAGCAAGCCCGCTGTTGAAGAAGGAGCCCGTGATTTCAGCACCAGCACCACCAAGGCTCACGCCTCAGCCGCAGCCTCGGCCACAGTCACAACCTCAACCTCGGCCGCAGTCGCAGCCTCAGCTAATACCTGAGCTTCGGACCCAGCCTCCGAGTCACATCCCTCCACCTCTCAATTACCAAGTGCATCACCAGGTGGCCCACAACGGACTCAATAATATCAGGTAGGGGAACGGGACACTCGTGTCAGCTTTATGCTGCTGCGGGGTAATGCTTGTTTCAAAAGGGGTAGAAATTGAGAGGATGGGAGCCAAGGGAGCCATCCTGTCTGGGTAGGAGGCAGATTTTCCAGCAGTGGTGGATAGCTGCATTTGAAACGTGGTGGTAAATGCTTCCTTTCTGGGAGAAAGGCATGTGGAACTGTGGGGTGAAGTTCTAGGTCCAGTTTCCACTGGAGTTGAGCACTGTCCTGTCTGAGGCAGCCAATGCTTGCTTTAGAAATTTAAGGTAGTTTGAGTTTGAACTCCTTCGTTTTGTACTCAGGGACTTATGTTGAAGTGGGCAGATTGTTCATGGTTATTCATTATTTTGTTGGTTCACCGGCATCCAAAGAGGGGTAACTGTATCAGAAAATGCTGTGCCCCTTAGAACAGTATTCCCATGTAGGCTGAGAAATCTGCTTAATTTGACATGTTCAGATCTAGCAGGAGGCTTAGCTTCGCTGTTTAAATTGCCTCCATCCAGTAAGTAGAATGGGTGAAAATGGTATGGAAAAAGTTTCTAGAGAGAAGAGTTTATCCAGTCAAGTGGAACCTGTACCATCCTTCTGCTTGCACAGAAAACATGCCTCGCAGACCAGAACTAGGCTAGTTAAACAACGTTAGAAAACTGATTTAGAACATCACATTTGGCTGTGCAAGGGTCAAAATATGACAGAGGTCTGCCATTACGTTTATATCTCATAGTATCCTGCATACTTAAGATCTGTCTTGGTTGTACCCTGTAAACACTGCCATAGTATAAAAACATAGTGTTTCAAACTACTAAAGAAATCTCAGAGGTATCTACTGCAACAAGTACTGCTGTTGTGGGAATGAAAATAAATAATAACCGCAGTGATAATGCCTTTCACCCCACAAAAGTTCGATCACTTGCAACAGAGTAATAATAATAAAAAAGATTTAAAATACAGAATTGTTATGAGAGTAATATATTAACATGGTGTGTGTTTACATGCTTGTGTGAACAGAACCACACAGTAGGCACAGCAGATAAAACCTGGTCCCCAAGTCACTCACCCCGTGTAGCTCCACACACCCAGAGTAACAGAAATCAGAGGAACCGCATCATACGATCACAAGGACACACGTGGCCACTGCAAGGTTATCAGAGGCTAAATAAAGGTGCAAAATCCAGGTGCCTGTGGCCTTCATCAGTGTCTCACAGATAGCTCTGAGCATTGTAACCTGCCCAAGTGCAAGAGGAAATGTCACTCCAGAGAGCCAAAGCCCAGTCCTGCCCTGCTGGAGAAGTTCATTAAGATGTGTTACTCTCCACTGGCATTCAAAAAAAAAAAAGGGGGGGGGAGATCAGTGTTATATAGTTGTGTTGTTTCTGCAGTGTATTTCTTGCGCTGTTTCAGTCTTGTGTTGTAACACAGTTTCTGTCTCTCTTCCCCCTCTCCCCCATCTTTTTCTCTCTGCAGCCGGAGCAGCAGTGCTAGCAGTGCAACAAGCATCAGCCTGCCGAAACACCTCCCCCTCTCTCCCCAGATTCCTCCGCACCATTCCTCCGGCCCGGCCCTGCCCCTCTCCATCTCTAATCTTGCTACCTCGCACTTCTCTCTCAGATCGCAGACTCAACACCAGCACCATCCGGCCATGTTCGCCACCCCACCCACGCTGCCACCTCCACCAGCGTTACCCACCAACAGCCTCGTGATACCAGGTCACCCTGCGGGTAGGTTCCCGTCTTCTTCCAGGGCTGATCTGCCATGCATGCGCTGGAGGGTGTTGAGAGATGGGCAGGCTGGTGGGCAGGTAAAATAAAGCCATGCAGACCCCTCCACGGGCAGTGTGTGCTGGAACTGTGAGAGTGCTCATGAAACAGGCAGGAGACCTGGACGGGCTTTACCAGTCGAGAGACTGTAGAAACAGAACTGTAGCTTCCTATAAGAAGTCTTCAGAATGACTTTTTCCACAAAAATCTCTTTCAGGGCATGAGCTATTGATTGTGGCATTCCAGCCATCAGACATTTTTTAGATCAGGAAAGGACTGAAGTTTAATTTGCCATTCTCCCCTTTTTTCCCCCACTCTTATGAAAACTGCTGCTACTAGAACTGACTCAGAAAAAAAAAATGTTTCTAATGAGCCCAGAAAGTTGTTCTAATTGAAGAAGCGGGAAGTCCCTATGCTTATGCCTTGCTCCAGTCCTTCGAAAAGCAGCACATCCTGCCGGCAGAGCAGGGTCCTCTGCCTGTGGCAGCACAAACCCTGTGTGTCTGTGGGTGCTTGGCCTTTCTGCATGAGGCAGAGAGAGCTCAACTGACAGCCTCTGCTGCTCACACTCATTCTCTTTGCATCCTTTTAAAAAGTTTCCTTTGTTCACCCTGGTCCCGGTTCCATTGTCACTTCTGCCCTAAATGCCCTCTTTATAGCTTATCCATTAGCCTACAGCTGTCCCTGGAAGAGACCCTGGCAGCTGGAGACTTCCCTGCAATTTTGACTTGCTGGGGCCTCCTTTTGATCTGGCATTTGATTCTGCAGCTAACACAGCAGGGACTAAACAGGACAAGCATTTTGGAAAAAAAAAGGCACCCTCCATTTCCTATGAAGCAAGTTAAAGGCATAAGGAGAGGGCAGATTTGCTGCTGAGAATCCTGGTAGCTTTGCATCCCCTTGTATTTTTCTTTCAGGAACTAAATAATGTGCCATTACTCTGAACTACTTCTTTAAATGAGAGAGAAATGTGAATTGGTCCAAACTGAGCTCTCAGAACGATGATAGACAAAAGTGCTGTGGGTTCCTAGCCAGAAGCAGAACCACATAGGACAAAGCTGACAGCTTTCACAGGCCCTGGCACTATCTAGAATTTCAGCCACATTGCTGGGAAGATGTTGGCAGCACTGTGGGAGACCTATTCATTGCTTCCCCTGTTTAAGGCAAAGAACTACTGTGATGGAGACTTTGAAAGAATTGCAAAAGGAAATAGCAATGTGCTTGCTAAAAGCATGATATTGCAGTCACTGAAAGCAAGTATGTTTTCACCATTAACTTCAGGAGGTGCAAGATCAAGTGACCTATTCACATTCAGAAGCTTGCCAGGAAATGCTAACAGTCATGCTCCTACTAAAAGGATTTCTCCTGCAATTGAAGCAGGAGAGGCCTAAGTTAGTGGAAGGAAAGGTCTGGGTGTCTAACCCTACAGACAGTGAAATGACTCCTGTCTGCATTATATGAAAAGCCTGCAAACTGGCACATCATAAAATCGATACAGAGCGCTGCATAGCCAGCAGCTTCTGTTGTCATTCACATAAAAGTTTGTTAAAAGCAAACAATATTGCTGAGCAGCCTTGGAGAGCTAGGATCCAGCTGCCACTACCAGCATGGTCCTTGTTGTGCTCTTTGAGTGCATGTGTGCTCTCAGTAAAAGCACCAGCTTAGAAAAGCCTAAAAGAGGGCATGGCCCTTTGAAGTCTCCTTTTGTTATCTTTTTATTCCTCCTACTTCAGAGGAAAAAATGTCCTTCCTTTAAAGTTGCTTTGGCACACTTGTCACTGTTACCAAGAAGAAAAGCAGAGCACCAAGTTCTTCCACTCACTGATGGCAAAAATTCAGATCTCTGAATAACAAGAATGCACTTCTGGTGCCATTTCTTCCTTTGAAAACCTAAAGCTTATGCCAGTAACTTAGGAGCAACCCTCATGTGGGCTGCTGCCCTCTATTCAAGGGCACTAACGGCAGCTCCAGTGTATGACACAGAGGAAACGCGGGTCTTTGTGTGTTCTCTTCTGAATGCAAGGGTACCTAGCAATATGAGCAGAATTAACTTCCTTCTTCCATGCCCACCTCATGTGTGCACAGTTACTGTAATGTTTGGGCATTCAGAGGTCTGCTCCTAGTTACGTTGTACATGGCCAGACCCATAAGACAAGGCATCGCTGGTAGGCACAAGAACTTAGTTCTAATTTAACATTGCCCACAGTGTCTCATGGAGCTAGGTTTTTACCCAACAGACCTTCCTATGGAGCAGCTACTCCTCCAAGTGCTACACTGCTTCTCCAAACATCTTCGGGCCTTTTCTTGTCCTGACAGAGGCCAGAGTTGTGGTGCATTGCTATGGGCTGGAGCCAGCTGCAAATCTATCAGTCTGGCTTCAAGTCTCTTAAAGAAATTGGATATCAGAACACTTAAAACTGCCAACTTGCTTTTATCTCTCCCTCCAGAAAAACAGAAAGTGGATTATCTTGATGCTAACAGAAGGATTTGGTTTCTTTAAGTCATGCCAGATTTAAATGCATAAACACACACACATGGAATCATATTCATATTCTCTAAAGATGTTAGGTCTTGGTCCTAAATGTTTTCAGCCTCTTTTTATTTTATTTTTTTTTTTTTAGGAGAACCCAGTATAGATTCTTTTGGTCTAGTGCCTTAGTCTTTAGTATCACAAGTATATGTACATTTTGCTCTCCATTTCTGTCCATATGTAAATATTATTATTATACAGATTGTAAAAGTACACAGTACCTGCTCTTAGCAGCACATTATTACTCAAAAAGCAAATGAATTAGGCATCCAAAATTTGCCTT
The DNA here is from genome assembly GCA_011075105.1 of Heteronetta atricapilla. Lineage (NCBI taxonomy): Eukaryota > Metazoa > Chordata > Aves > Anseriformes > Anatidae > Heteronetta > Heteronetta atricapilla. The sequence goes on along the minus strand of CM021745.1, from coordinate 11,214,386 downwards.
CAGAAGTGACTTGCAATACTTGGAATACTTCCAAGTGGTAGCAGAGACCTTGAAATTCTAGATGAGAGTGCCTATCTTTGAAGATCTTAACAATGTATTTGCAGAAAGTCATTTAGATATTTTTAGTGTTACTCTGGAAACTTCAAGTGAAAGAAATGCCTGTGGAATATGGAATAACACTTCAAAGTGCATGTATTCATTTGACCCTTTATATTCAGTGCTGCAGCCTAAAAGGTAGGTTCGTGTAAGTTCAGTAGCGAGTAGGTCAGTCAGGAGTGGGCGTGTGTCACCTGCAGCCGGTGACAGTGACACAGGTTGCTCCTAGCTTACAAAACATCTAGCATGCTGGATGCTGACCACAATTTGAAGCTCTTAGGCAAAATCACAGATGGATTTAATTGATACCACCAGGCATTTCTGGGCAAGTGGACGTTTGTTCTTATTCTCCTCAGTCACATAATTTCTAAAGTGCTGGTGCCTGCCATTACCCTAAGCTATGTTCAGATAGGATGTGATTTGGTTATTCCAGAGGAAGCTGCTGAGGAGACACCACTTGTCGTGTGGTGGAACACCTTGTTCTTGCAGTCTTTGCAACCTTCTTGCAGGTCTTGAGCTGGTGCAGAGTCTCTCCTCTTCCTGCTGATTCCTCCTCTGTATTTTCTCATAGGAGAAAAACCCGGAGGCAAGGACAAAAAACATGACAATTACAGCCTGCTAGAAATTGAGGAAATTGACTGCTTAGTATTTAAGACCTCAAAAATAAACAAATATATTAAAAAATTTGCAAAGAAGGCTTCAGTTTATAGGATGGACGTTCCTGGTCACTGTTTGCATGTCCTGGGGCTGAGAAGGGGGAGGGCGGCACGGGGACCTGTTGGGAAACAGCCATCAGAGCAGGGAGCTTCCAGCCACCCACGCCCATCGTTCCCTCACTGCCTTGTAGCTCTTGTCAGAACGGTGCCTTTCAAGTATGTATATACGTGTATACGTTAGCATAACGTGAATCAGGCCCCACATCCCTTTTCAGCACGCACATACGCTTCCGAATTTTAAAAACTTCCGAGGAATCAGGTCGGTACGGGCCATTTGAAGCCCCTAGGGCGCGGGCGGGTGGCGGGCGGCGGGCGGGGAGCGGGCGGCCGCTTGCTGCCCTGGATGATGTTTTCTGCTGTGATGACTCATGGTGTTCTCTCTTGCCTTTAGATACCAGCCTGTTGATATCATTCAACCAACCAATCATGTATTGCCAGCCTCATTCGGGGATTCTGATTGGTACTTTGTCACAGGCATCTCTCTTACCTCCACCAATGAGTCCTCACGTAGAAAACCACCACAGCATGACCTGCAGAAACAGGGAATGCCAGGTGAATATTGACTCTTTCTCCTCCGTCTTTGTGGTACTCACAGGCCCACGGGCCTCTGTGTCTTTTTTTTTTCTCTCTCTCTCTCCTCTAGATCACGAACTGCTCAGGCAAGAGCTGAACAACCGGTTTTTGGTTCAGAGTTCGGACCGGGCCGCTGCCTCACTTGGCCCGGTGCCGCTGCTGAGAGCGGAGTTTCACCAGCACCAACACACGCATCAGCACCAACACACCCACCAGCACACATTCACTCCTTTTCCATCCAGCTTGCCCCAGACGCCGCTCATGCCGCCCTCTGCACCTCCCATGGTGCGTACCCCAGCCCAAAATGTGAGGATAAGTAGAGCATCTCTGGTCAAAAAGCCTAACCCACTCTTGTCAAAAACAATAAAGCAGCAGTCCTCTTCGTTTCAGCCAGGTGTGCTGTCCCTGCCCCTCCGACGAGGCCCTGGAGAGGCAGGCCCAGCACTCCGTCTTTCCGTCCACAGCAGGCCCCAGGTGCCCCCAGGGTGCAGAGACTGCCCCCGAGAGACAAGTCTGGAGTTCCCGTAGTGCCCCTTCCTGCATTCCCTCTGGGTACTTCAGTTCCCCTTCCTCAGGGCCACGAGCCTTGGCACACCAAAACACACAAACAAGAACACCACGAATCGGTGCCCTCTGGTACAAAACACGTCCCCACAGCTGCAGCGCCGTCCGTTCTGGGGCAGCGTGTACTGGCGTATCTGGAGCTCTCGCTATAGCTCAGCAGCTCTTCTGTTTGATGCGAGTGTTGTCCCTCTTCCTCCTAATTCCCCAACCTATATCAATGTTGGCATTTATTATTTGGCTGCCTCAACAAGCACTAATTTGTGCATGGCTGGTTCTTGTGGAAAAGATCCTCCTGGCCATGTAATAAGCTTTAGTCTTCTTCTATTGAAGCTGCTTGTAAGACAATGGGGCTTTGCTGCAGCTGTTAAAAAATTGTTAGAGATCTGCTACAAATGGATTCTGTCAGTACTTCAAAATGCACTCTCCTATTTCTGGCAATTACTTTGTTAGGCTGAAAGAACAAGATTCAGCTTTTTTCCCTCGCAGTTTCACACTGTGTCTAAAATGTAGCAGCAGCCATCTTCTCCTAAGGCTAGCAAAAGCAAGGACCAACAGCAAAAGCAGCATTTGGGAAGGACTACCAAGGATTCAAGGAACATAATGTTTCTCACTTTTCTTTCCCACTGTTGATTGCCTGATGACATTCTTGGGTTGTAATCTGCTTAGCAGTGAGACAATTAAAGTAATATCCTCCACTTGAAATGCAGCCCCAGGTGTTTGCTCAGTGTACTCATGTGTAAACACCTTTTCCTCTTTCCTTGATCTGCGTAAAACAATCTTGAAACTTTTCTCAGAAATCCCCTGTGTTACTTAAGAATCCTGATATCTGATCCTGCCAACAGCTCCCTTCCCTCCCACCCATGCCCCGTTGATGTCAGCTTTCATAGCAAAAACAGCTTGTAAGGCTCTTTTGTTATATTTCACTCACATCTTCTTATATTCCACTAGATCAGGTCTGCTAATCCCAACACCAGGGAAGAGTGTTGAAATTTACAGCTGCATGTGTTTGGTAATTTATGGTATTTACACTGGAGGGGACATGGCTCCAGTAATAACTGTAATTAATAAAATTACAAATCTACTCTCCTGCACATAGAGGAGTGTGAAACAGCAGCTGACTTGCTAAATAAGCAGCTTTTCATGGGGTCCTACAGCTCCCTTTCCCTGGCTCCTTCCCCGCTCCCTCCTCCCTGCAGAATGTACATATTGTTCTGAAATGCAACATATATATGCTTTGCTTTGGCTTCCAAGGTGGTACAGGACAAATGGTCATGAAAATAAATACAGGGCACAGACTGCACACATGGAGGTGTTAAAGCCCCATGCTGGAAAGGCAAAGGTTAACAATCAGTTTTTCTCCAGGGAGCTCTCTCTTTTGCAGAAGAGGGAGAATATAGAGATATTTGTGCATCTAAAGCAATTAAGCCCTTTTCCAAACATTGTTGGCACTTACAGGATCCCAGAAAACAGGGAGCAGGTATTGGTAAAAATTGTGGTCTATTGGAAACCATCGTTCCCCATCTAGTCTGTGACCTGGTCAGTGCTCCAGGGGCAGATCCCAGAGCTAGACCTGGAGCTGAACTTGCCTTTCACTGTGCTGCAGATACCAGGACTGTTCTCTTCGTAGTGAAGGAACCACATCACACAGTGCCTGATAACAAGATTCTGCAGCAAGACTCAGCAGCACCCATTGCAACCTGGGGGCTAGTGCCCTGCTGTCCCTGTTAGCTCTGGGAAATCAGTCAGCTCCCCGATGAGCGAGTATGGAATAATCAGTCAGTTCTGCTCTGTTAAATGCTGTGCAGATGGGTCATGATGATTTGTCTGTGTTGAAATCCTGATGTGTCTGTTACTGTCAAAAACAAACTCACCTGTTTTCCTTTTTTGTTTTTTCTTTCCAGTTTGACAAGTACGCTCCCAAATTAGACAACCCTTACTTTCGACATTCCAACGTGAGTGCTTATTTTTCTAGGTGGTGTCTTTGTTAATGGTTCTGCTTGCTCTTTTGCTTGTTTTTGATTGATCAGTAGTGTTTTGATTCATTCATTCCTAAAGCTCTTTTTTTCTGTCTTGATTTACTTATATTTTAAGGTACAAAATTTTCTTTAAGCTTTTTTTTTTAACCTTTGTCTACTGCATTTCTGCTGCTGTGGCTCTGTATTGCTGTGCCTGGGATGGCAGGGAATGCGCAGAAATTGCTAAATCAGTGGTCATTGCAGTATCTTTGCAGCTGGTGCTTCTCACAGTGCAGCAGCCCAGAGTGCATGGCTCTTTCACAAGATTTTGCTCAGGTCACAGGAGTAAGTCAGACTGGTGGTTTCTTCCTGGTGCTCCCCACTGCTCCAAAGCACAAAAACTCTCTATGTTTTGGGACTTGGAAAACTGCTGTATGTGCTCAGGAGAGGCCTAAGCAAAACTTAACCCAACCCATGCAACTACAAGGTGGTATGCATGTTGCCCGTGGTTAGTGTGCAATACAGCATCTTGTGGTTCTTTTTTGCTTTGAGAATGATACCAGGTCACATTTCAAAACAGGATCAATTTGTTTACTACTGTAGAAAAAAGTAAACCAAAAGTGTACATAGAAACCAAATTATTCCAATTCCTCCAAGAACGGTGAACGTTCTGGGCTTCCTGCAATAGTTCCACGACTTGTAAAGGCACACTTCTTCAGCACTATTAAGAAAACTCATCAAATGAGTACATTTCCCAAGTTTTGGCTTTGCTCTTAAAAAAATGTAAAGCAAATTTAGTGTGTATTTTCACCATGGCACTTGTCCGACACAGTACTATTTTTGTATGTGCCAGCCTTGGCACCTACCTCCATTATTGTTCAAGTTGTCCTGTGACATAAGCATCTCTTTTTCTTTTGTAGTTCTTTCCAACCTATCCTCCAGCAATGCCTGGAATGCCACCCATGCTTCCACATTCAGGTCCCTTTGGGTCACTTCAGGGAGCATTTCAACCGAAGGTACAAACTTCTTCTTTGAAGGCTTTGTTCTTTTGCTGGGAGAGAAACTGTATTCAGAGTCATGTCTCTGGTGATTTTGTAGCACATGATTTAACTAGCGGAAGTGCAATACAGGGTTGGAAGCAACCACCCCACAGATCTGTGAGCATCCTCTGCACAAAGCGGCCAACACTTAAGCAGAAGTTCTCTCTTGGCACTACAGATTGTTACTTGGAAAAGGATGTAGTGGTTCACCTGGGAGGTCAACTGAAACTGGAGAAGTATACAGGCAAATAAATGCATTATTTGATTGACATATTTACAGCTAATAATAGACCAATGAGTCCCAAATCATTTTATAAATTTAACAGACTGAGATTGCAAAAGATACACTGTGTTTATTTCCAGAAAGAATGAGAAATTGACTGTACAAGTGTGGGAACAATAGGGAGAGACTGCTATAAATGGGTAGAGCAATTTGAAAGAGCTGAATTTTTATTCCCAGCTCCAGCACTGTCTGGCCTTGGGCAAGTTGCTTAAATCTTATGTTCCTCAGCTTCCTCATCTATAAAGTTATCTTTATAGTGGGTTTTTAAAGGTTGATTAATGCCTGCAAGCTTCTTTGAGATAGTGTTTGAAAGGTGCACTGCAAACATAACGTATCATTACAACTAGCACTGATTGGCATTTGGAAATGTTGCCATGATAACCACCATTTTCAGTCAGTTCTGGGATGTGCACTGGTTTTTTCTCCCATACTTGTTCTTATTACTAACTACTTTAAAGTGTGCAGGAAGTATTAAATCCCTCCAAACAAAAAGATACCAATATAGCATTTGTTTGAAAATAGAGCATTTATTCCATTTGTAAGGTGCCATGTGTTTATCTTCCTCACATACAGTGGTATTAGAGATTCCTTATCTTGAACTGCATCTCCATAGAGCCCTGCTCCTGTGTTAGAGGACGTTACAAACCAGCACTATAGCCTGTCCTTTTCTGTTTGCAATTGCATGGTCCTTTCCGTAGCCATACCAAGGACGTCTGTGTCCTCAGCAGTGTCACCGACGGAGTGGAAGTCAGTAATTAGCAACCACGGCAAACAAGGCCTCATGCAATCTTCCCAATTCATTTCATTTTTTCAGTGGAACCTGAAGTATTTTCTCAGTACCCACTGAATCCTTTAGATTATTCTGTTTCCTGGATAAATGGCAAATAGCAGAGCCTTTAAAATGGCTTTTTTTTTTTCCCACAGTAGTGCTGCATGTAATGGCTACAGGCAAGGAAGAATAGCAGTTGCCTCTAAGCAGAGGGAGCAAGAGGGACAGAACATAGATAGCCCTTGCTGGGATTCTTGCTAATTGTTGCTGTCATTGCAAGGAATGCCAGGGGGTTCCTACGGACCCCAAGTTGTCAAGATCTGAGTTTTCCTTCTCAAGAAAAGCTGCACAAATAAGGTGGAAATGGCAAAATTTTGCTCACATGAAAGTAGGGTTCAGTTTTGCCATAAGGCCACTGTTAATGATACTGTTTCTGATACACCAGCAGCATATTTTGGCCTCCATCCTCACTACAAAGATGTATAGATAATATTGCTCTGTAAAATGCCAATAGACCAAAGAGATTGCACAGCAAGAAAGAAAACGTGAGCACAGACCCTTTACATTTTTAAACAGTACTTAGTGCTGTATTATAACAAGCTTTTAATTCATGTTAATGATAGATACATAGAACATTTTCTAGCTTGATTTTAAATCTCACAATGTCACAATCTGGTGGTTAATCACTAAGATCACTTGATCTCTGGACAATGCAGTATTTACCTGCAATCTTAACATCCAAAAAAAAGGGTGGGGGGAGAGAGAAGAAAAATACTAGGTCGAAAACTGAATCTGCCACTCTGGCACATTATTTTCCAGTTTTCTGGAGGAGGAGTTGAATTGCTGGGCAAAGCCACTCAAGTCTGTTGCATTGTTACTGCATCATTTTTCCGTGCTCTCTCCCTCCCAGGCTGTTTGACTAAAGCCTTCATAAACACTCCAGACCCGATGACTTAGTTTTGGCACACGGAGTCCCACACTTCTTGCTTTCCATAGCAGAGGTCTTGGTTCTGTTTTTCCCCTTCCTGTGTCAGTTGCCTACAGCTGTGTGTGTAAATCCACTGCACATAAATCCAGGCTGACGGTAAACTTCTCAGTTAGTTTCCCGAAGGCATTTTTCACAAGCTAAGAACTTGAAAAGGTCAGAAGTATTCAGTTTACTTTGCTGGAGGAAGCTTTCACATCTTTCTCCAGGGGACAAATGGACATGATGACACCATGCTGTATTAACATGTTGTGATCTTACAACTCTTGCCTGTATGATAGCTGTAACTTATTTGCCACCTTATATATACCTCAGCTGTCAGACAGGCCCCGAGAGCTCGGATCTGCCTGGGGAACTTGTTGACTTACCTGCACGCACACAAGAATCCTCTTTTTAATGAATCCAGAAGTTATGTAGTCATGGACAAACTAAAACCACCCACACCCATGATCTTACTCATTCCTTGCACTGTTTGAAATCTACCATAATTTGACCTGCAATGTGAGTCCAATAACCACAAGGGGAATGAGGTTTCACCCCTTTGCACTCAGCTGTGTGGAGGCACCAGGTGCAGTTGCTCTGGGAGTGGGAGATGGCTGAATTCCAGAGCAAGAAGACGAACGAGTTCTTGGGGATCATCTAGGACAGGGCAACAGGTGGGATCCGGAGGAGGAGGAGGAACGGGGATTCATTCAATGAGGTGTTTAATTCTTGCTGGAAAATGATGGGATAAACAATGCAAAGCTATAAAAGACCCACAAGCACCTTCTAAGGTTTCTCATTTTGTCTTGTCAAAAGCAAATAGATGGGCTGTTGCCTTTGTAAGCATTGTGTCATCTCGCCCCGGGTGGAAAAGGGGCCACAGTCCAATAGGTGGAATATGGGGCTAGGAGCGCCTGAATTGTTCTGTTCCTGACTGTGATACTGGCTGCTGCCTGAAACATGGAGGGGATCAAGCCACCTCTCTCGTTTCCTCTCCTACTGGCTGCCTGTTTTGTCTAAAGAAGAGGCTTTTGGGGGCAAGGGACTGTCTCTTCCCATCCACTTGCATACTGCATAGCACGATGGGGTTGGGATTTCAACTGGGGCTTAGGGGTGCTGCCATAATAATGTTACCGCTGCTAAATAATAATAGATGACACAGTGGTTAAACGCTGTTGGCTGTCAGTAAAAGATAACATTTAGCACTAATGTAGCAATATGCGTGTTCAAAGTACAGTATAAACATGGACTAATTAATGCTATTAACATCTGACAGAGATGTTAAATGTATGCTGGTATAAAACAGTTTTATTCACACTCTGTTCTTGTCTTTCAGACTTCAAACCCTATCGATGTAGCAGGTAGACCAGGCACAGTCCACCATACACTGCTGCAGAAGACTCCAGGGGTAGGCAACTATAACCTTCCTTTGAGCTTATCTGGATTTACAGTAAACACAGTGATTGCTCATTTAAAAAAAAAAAAAGAGAGAGAGAGAGAGCAGCTGATGAGTGAATTTGCCTTGTAGTCTATGAACACGAAGTCAAGACAGAAGTTTCTTTTTCTGGTGAGACAACAGTAGCCTCCACCAGTCATGAACACAAAGAGAATTACTGACTTCTTTAAACAGAGTCAGAGGAAAATGAGGCAGGAAGCTCTTTCAAGATCTTTACCCAAAGCATCACTTGGAGAGTAGTTTTCTGCACTCTTTTTTATGTGCGCTTTTATTTCAGAACAATTACAAAGTTCAGGAAAGCATGGGTACTATTCATTTGCTGCTATGAAGCTGCTCTGTTTATCATAAAATTTTGCTGAGTTTGGTGCAAGGAATGAAAGAGAAGTTTTAAGCCTGATTTAAGGTCTTAGGTTTTCCTTGTCACAGGGGACTTGTCTGGAACATTCCTTTCTAAATGCTTTTACTTGTTCAGAGGAAGGAAATTCCCCACCTTTCTGCATATGGGTAGTTTTAGAAAGACTGATTGTTTTATTTCTTCTTTTTCCATAGGTGTCAGACCCTTACAGGCCTCCAGTAAGAGTAAGTAAGGTTTGTGGGGGATTTTATTTTTTATACATATATATATAATATATAATTAAAATAGTGTGCATGTGTTTCGGAAATCTAACATGTCTGGTAGAAAGTTTCAAGCTCATCCTTTTTTTAAAGCAAAGTGTCATAGTTAGCTCTTAGCTGCTTCTGATTAATAACTTTGAGGATGAATCCCAACCATATTTTGCATCCATTTATGGGCATTAATAGTTGACAGTATGAAATAAGGGTCACAGAAATGAATGACTATGAGCCTGGACAGATGTTCACAATCGGTCAGATTCATGGTGGCTTAGGTCCATGTGTTTTATCTGTGCTTCTGATGTTCCATAAGAACACTGTTGTGGGTACTGCAGATCAGCTGAAAAGCAGCAACCTATTCAGCTGTGGCACTGCTCATCCCTGGTGATTGTTTGCCAGTACCCTTTTCCTCCTCCAATGCAAGCATTCATAATAATTGCTCATGAGTTAGCCTGCAGACTGTGCAGCAGGGATGAATGAACAGGGCTCTTTTCAGAAACAGGATGGTTAACTATCAGCTCCTTTCTCTTCAGCAAGTCATACTGTTCTCCGCAGCCATTTATTTCAGTTTATGAAGGAGGGAGCACAACTATGACAGAGCAAGGCAGGGATCTCAGGTCTCCACGAGATGAGGAAGATATCCCACATTCTTCCTGTTTCTTTCCTTCTTAATTTAAACATCATCAGATGCAGTATAGAAGAAAAAAAAACGCATTAATCACCTATTGTGCCATTTCAGTACTCAGCCTTTCTCATGGCTTAGCTGACTGTTTGACAGTAAGGGAAATGAAACATTCTATCTGATGGAGATTGCTAACAAATTAATCTAAATTCTTGCCCTTTCCATTGCAGAAACCCGGGAAGTGGTGTGCGGTTCACGTACAGATCGCCTGGCAGATCTACCATCACCAGCAAAAGATAAAGGTAATTCATACAGTTTATGGAACAAAGACAAGTCTTCTGACTTACATGTTATATTTTAGTGACTAACGAGGAGGAAGCAGTTACTGTTGGTGATCCTTAAGCTTGCCTGTGTTGATTAACTAACGCTTTCAATCCTTTTGATGTTTATTCTAGCAACTGTAAAGTTTATCTGAGAGGAAAGGAGTTAGGTTGAAGGGTAGCAAAATGAGCAGGAGATACTAAGTGTACAGACAGAAAGAGAGGAAGAAAGGGAAGCAGATGGTAATTTTGCTCCAAATGGAGTTTTTTACAAAGCATACATGTTTAATATCATTTCCCTTCTGTACTAGTACCTCCTGTGGAATACGCAGTATTACCCTAGTAAGAATGAAGTGACTTACACTGTGAAGAATGTCTTACCAAGTGTAGAGCAGGCAAGTAGGTTCCTGGGCTTTCTGCATTGCGGTGAAGATGGGGGAGCAGAGGGAGTGGCTTAGAAATTCCAGAGGTAGCAAGACGTAGGGATGCTGGGGTGCTTTTACAGGCTCAAAGCTTCCTGTGTGGCAGGCAGAATAGCAAATAATATGACTTTCTGTAGAGTTATGTGTTTTTTTCATAGTTCCTGCTGTAGGTTTTTGACCTGTTAATGAACATTATTAAGTTCTTAAGTGAGTAGATCCTAACTAGTGTCTCTAAAAGTTGTGTGTGTCCTTTTTATTAAGTAAGTATGTCATCCTTAAGCTGTATATTTGTCAAGAGACATACATGTCTTTGACTAAGGTGCAGTTCCTCAGGCTGACCATGCTCACTTCTATAGGGGAAGGATAAAAATAGCCTCTGGAGGAATCTCATAGTCAGTTTTCTTCATCCCTCTCCTCATGCCTTCATGCTGAGTTGTGCTGGCTGGAGGAAAGACAGTCTAGGAATGTCTTTCTCTTTCCAAACTGGAGAAGCAAAACAGACGAGTCCGTCACCCAGCTCCCAAGGCTTCTGTCGGCAGCTTTCCGCCTGCAGAATATTTTTTGTTAGGCTGAGACTGCCGACTGATCCCGCCGTGCAGGGTGCTCAGTGTATCATGTTGCATGCTCCAGTGTGTGTGCTGAGGGGCTGAGAGCTCACTTCAGACCTTATTCATGTGGACGAGGCAGGCAGCTGAGAGGCTGTGGAGTGAAATGGCCTTATAGATGCTGTCAGAGCACGGCTGCAGTACGTGACCAGAGACACTGCTGTCACTCTTACTAACTCTCCCTGGCAGTGCTAAGCAGGAATGAGCCTGAACTCCCTCTCTTTTCTCCCATAAATAAAAAGGAAATGCATAATGAGACTGCTTTTGTATCATTTGACAGCAAATGCAGCTGGATCCCCACAAGCTAGAGATAGGCGGTAAACTTGACCTGTTCAGCAGACCTCCTGCCCCTGGTGTGTTTCCAGGCTTCCATTATCCACAGGACCTTGCCAGGCCACTGTTTTCTACTACAGGTAAGGGAGGATCATCATTTGTTGAAAAAACAAAACAACAACAAAAAAGTCAATGTATTTAATGTGTGTCTCTACAGCTATATATGCCTCAAAAATTAATGGGAGCAATATTCAGAGGGGTGTGGTAGTCCTGGGGACTGTTGTGGGCTGGGCTCTAGGAGCAGAGCCTGTGTTCTCCAGTACAAGTTCCTGTGTGCATCTCTGAGATTTCAGTAGTTGGCTCTTAAAGTCAGGTCTGTGCAGCTGGTTCTTATGTGCCTGATTAATTGACTATGGAGTGATTTTAAAAAGCAATTTTGACAAAACACTTGAAAGTGTTTCCCTTGCGTAGGATTGGAAATGGCCCTGGTTTCTTCCATGCTTTTGTATTTGCTGTGTTCTTCTTAGCTCCTCCATTCAGCAGGTGGTGTTTATTTTCTGAATACATATTTTTTTTTGTAAAACGGAAAACTATGATAGCAACGTTGAAAAATATCACAGAAGGTGTATTTGTAAAGCGTTTGTTTTTTAAATGTAAAATTCTCTTATAAGTTAGAAAGTGCAGCAGTCTCTAAGGCTTAAAACGGCATATTGATTTTAAAAAGAGAAGAATGAACTACAGTATATGGAGATAAATTGCTGTGTGGTATGTTGAAGAAGCAATTACAATGAATCTAATTACAAAAGTTCAGAAAGCTTCATTGCACTGTACTTGATGTCTGACCACAGGAGACTGCAACTCTGGCATTCTGGTTTTGGAGGTCACAGGTGCTACTCATGTTGATGTCCATCTACCAGATGTTTTTGTTCTGTTCCAAGGGCCTAACTCCCACCTGGACTTAAACAGATTTTCTTTCTTGTTTTGTTAAAGATGTTTAAGTCAGCCTTCAAAGTGGGCTGTCTCACTGCATGTGGTACAACTTAGCCCCTTATGTATGTAATTCACTGACAACAAATAGAACTTTCTTTCCTAACTTAACTCTGCTTTTATGAGGCAGTATTGCATCATTATTGTTGAAGTGAATGAGATTAGAAGAGTTACAAGTTTTGTCCCAAGCATGACATAAAAGCAACAGAGTTGAATCAAGCTGAAACCCCAGTGGGAAATGGCTTTTGAATGCAGATGTCAGATAGTCTTCAGGAACTCCAGTAGTGGTTCAGTCTGTCTTTCAGCCCTTATTTGTGGATGTAAAATCCTAAACATCACGTGCAAGTTTCCACCACATGCAGTCATTGCTGATACTAGCTGTATATTGTAGAATGCTTCCCTGAATTTTGGTCTTTTGGTCTTTGGTTCTTTGGTAGCACAGAGCCAAGATATATACTGCGTCTGCTGGAAGCGTAAGCACAGCTGATTTACAGACCTCTGCCTGTTTTCCTATAGCAGCTGTTTCCTTAACACTGTCTTTAGTCTGTCCTGTCTTGTCATTACAAGAATCTTGCTTCATGTATGGTTTTATTACTCAAGACTATGCTGGACAAAGTGTACCCTAACAGGCAAAACCAGTCTGTTGAATCAAAGCACCACTCTAATTGGTGTCTTGAGCTTTTCTTCTTACAAAGATGCAAGCATGGCTTGCTTCTCCATTCATAAAAGCAGGAGGGAAGTAGTATGGAATAGATACATTAAAGAAGATAAATTAATAAAAAACTCTTGGTGGAGAGAAACAACCTTACAGCAACTTGTCCATGAGTGTATTAATCACAAGAGCCATTACATGGTAAATCTAGGTAAAGAGTGCTATCAAAGTGAACAAACATTGCAGCAGTAATATATAGATGAATAAATCTTCTGCTCTGCAATATCTGAGGCATTCTTTTCACCTTATCGAACAAGCATGTCGTTGATGTGAATCATGGGTTCTGCTGCATTGCCTAGTTACTGGGGGAGACATAAGTTATCTTAGGGCCACCTGTCTTCAGGACGGATGTTCGGCTGCCTGGCAGATGCTATATTTAATAACTACCTGACAGCCTGCAGTGCTGCTCCTGGCTTTCTCCGGAGGATTTTTTATTATCAGCCCATGTAGTTGAGTTTGTAAGCCGTCTCCTTTGAAGAAATCTCCCATCCATTATACACCTTCTGAAATCTTAAAGGATTAGAAAGATGACAGTCTCCATCCATCTTGAGGCATTGGAGCAGTCAGAATGTTTATAGATAACTTCAGGTCTCATTGCCATGGTCTCTCTTAAGTTTCCTCAGCTCATTTTCTGGCTGCTTAGGTTCATGGTGCCCAGGCTGGTGAGGGATGTGCAGCGCTGTCTCCCTCTCAGGCTTTATAGTCTGCTCGTGTTCAGAACATGAGTGCGTTTTACAATGACTGCCTGTTATTGGACTCTGTCGCCAAGTAAAACCAGGTCCTGGACTGACCAACACCTCCATAAAACCCTGTTCAGGCTTTGTTCAGGACACATTTTCTCCTAGGTACATCGATTCCTTCCCACTGTTTCCCTCCACTTTTGCTGTGACCTGCTATAGAGTTATCAGCACCAATTATACATGGGAGAAACTCTGATTTAGAGATGAGGGGGCAGGAACTTGCCAGAGCAGGTCTGTCACCAGTGGAAATCATTCACATGGACAACAGATGAGGCAGAAAACTTTGTGATGAAAGGGACAGGAGAGCTTGAGCACCAGGAGGAGAAGGATCATAATCCTATTTTCTATGATACAAAGTTACCACTTCAGAAAGCAGTGACTGGGTAAGCCAGCTGTTAGTGAACAGCCCGTGTTCATGCCCAGTGTGACGGATGATGTTTGCAAGAGTCAGCCTCTTGCTCTCTCCTTTTTTACACAAGAGAAGAGCACTGAAAAGCTTTATTTAGGTGTTGGTCTGTTTTGCACATGATGTAGCCTGTCCTCAGTGCTGCTTCTGTCATTGAGTGGAATTACAAGTTTCTAACAAAAAAAGAGTTAATGCACAGGTATGGCAGATTTTGCTTTCTGCAAGGGAGGCAGAAGTTGTGTTGCATCCAGACAGGATCTGAAAGTTACTGGAGTTGATAATTCGGCTTTAGCTGTAGTCTAAACATTTGCAGACGGCTGGACTTGTCAGTGTAATGCTGGAGCCACAGAAACGATTTGGTGCATACAGAAACAGAATTTCTGAAACAGAAACACTAAAAACTAGATTGCAGGTGCATCCTGAAAATACTCTGTACCAATCTTAGGGGGCTAAAGCCAGGCCCAGGAGATTCCCCAAACACGTGGTCATTTGCAAGATATGTGGGAACTGATCTTCCTCCAAAACCCACGTATCCCCATGCCAGGTGACACCAGTGCTTTTCACAAGTTGCAGTTGCAGTTTGGTGTGTGTCCGCCTGCAAAAGAAGAAAGTCTTTCATTTTCTGCTCTGGTTTTCCTTTATGAAGGCCACCTGAGTATGGACTTAGTCCACCTTGAAGTGCAGGACAGACCAGAATATTTTCAGCTCATTCTTTCACCTTACCTCAACCAGATGTAAAGCAGTGTGCTAAGCAGCAGTGTTCCTTTCCCCTGGGGCAGCGTGGCACCATGGCAGTAAGCAGTGCTCAGGAAAGGGAAAAAATATCGCAGGGGAGGGCTGTGGATGCAGAGACAGATGTGAGAGCAAAGATGGGGCTCTCGTGGGAGAGGCATGATTGATGTTCCCTGCGTTCCTGTCATTAACTGGTGTTTCACGTAGACTCTAATCAGTCACTTCCGAGCACCTTCTGTCTGGGCGCGTAACCTGGACTGACCCTGTTTAGTGTAAACACAGAGTAATGACTGAAAATGCCAGACAAAGAGATTCACTGTTATTGCAGGTGAGCAGCAACTCTCAGTGAAAGGTCTCCTCCTGCCTCCTAGTGCTGACAGGCTCCTTCAAAGAGCACTGAGAGGAATCCTGCCCATAGCCATTTGGGGTCTGCCCTGTCCCACCCATGCTGTTTAAATCTGACCTGCACCTTTGCGTCTGGTTCTTGAGATTGATGGCCAGGACCTCTGTCACTTGCTACTGAACTAAAAAGGGATCTTGTTCTCCCAGGTGCGACACATCCAGCCACCACGCCCTTTGGTCCTTCACCTCATCACAGCAGTTTCCTGCCTACTAACCACTTGGCAGGTAAGTGTAAGTAAGCCCTGCCTTCACCTTTATACGTCTGACCCAGGCCTGGCTCTCAGCACAGTGCTGCCTGAGGCACAGTGGCAGTATCAGAGGGAGAGGATTAAACTATCTCAGGGATGAGAGGCTCGCTCAGAAATTGTCCCACCCACACCAGCTTCCCAGCACACCCCCTGTGATCTCCTCCAAAGGAGAGGAGCAGGATTAGCAGACCCTCCCCTTTGACAGAGTTGGGCATTGCACGGCACACAAGCTGAAATCTGACCTGTAGAGCCCTTCTGTGCTGCTGAATGTGCCCAGGGAAACATGATAAATTTATTTCAAAGGTACCTCAAACAAGCCACAGCTTAAAATGGGCTCCTCCCATGCCCTTTCTTACCTGTGAAAGTTCTTGGCTGGGTTCTATATTAAAGTTCAGTGAACGGTTCCTGGCAAGTAGCCGTTCTGCACATTTTTCCAGTCTTTCAGTTTCCTGATTGGCAGTACGTAGGGCCTGATTTTCTCAAATGTCCTCATTTTAAAAGCTCACAAGCAGCTCATTGCCAATTAAAGTTCAAGTTCTGTTGATTAATGTTTTAGTAACACTCATTCAATCAGTACATGCAGCATCCCACATGACCCAGTAGACTTCTTTCTGTTGCAAATACCTAGATTTACATCAACTCCTGAACATTCTGTCAAAATTCACTGTATCTCTACAAAGTCACTCAACTACTAAATAGCAAAGGGGAGGGACAAGAACAGCTACTTCAAAATCAGTAAATAAGTGAATAGTTGTTTGTGTAAAAATCAAAGCTATTTGTGCTGTTTGCCTTGATATTTTAAATATAAGAATATGGGGAGCACCTCACCTCCTGTAACATGGCAAGTTAAAGACTTTAAAAAGACAGCCAAAATAGTCAGTGGACAGAAGGAGGAGTTGTTTAGAGGTGACCAGCAGGAGAAAAACAGGTGTATTTGCACGTTTTAGCCCATAGCTATCTTTGGAGTGCAGAAACCTGAGTTGGCACTCCGACCTCTTCTGATGATGGGTGCCTCCAGTGAAAACGCAGGCAGGACTTTTTACAAAGACAAGTGCCAGTAAGGCTAAGGCTAAGCTATCATTTCCACCTCTGTGATCAAGGAAGATATTATGGGAGAGGATTTTGGCACAAGCAGACCCACATGTTTAGTTGCTCTAGGGATGGATGTCCATAGCAGTTAGTTTAGGACTGTCTCTGTGCAGCGTCACAAAGAGGGTAGAAGGTTGTACACAGAAGCAACAGTGAAACAATGCATCCCCTCAATATGCTGACCCAGGAGCTGCTGATACTCTTCTTTCAAGGCAATTGCAATGCTGCTGCTATTACAACCGATAAGGAAGGAGAGTTTCGGCTTAGCAGCAGCCACCCTAATTTCAGCTATTCAAACTTAATTTCTAGCTCCCCTCTGACTAGCATACAAAAGTTTATTACAGCACCTGTTTGCAGTGTGAGCACTGAATCCCTTCTCCATTTTAACATGCTGGGAATTTTCTGTGCAAAGAACCTTGCAATGAGAAGGATCAGCTTAAAGTCTGGCCTAATCCTACTTGGATTCAGACCGTTAAGAAGGGGAGGGGTGCATTTCATTCTCCAACATTCTTGGCTAAATGCCTGCTAAATCCCTGTTTGCCTTTCCAGATCCATTTAGCAGGTCAAGCACCTTCAGCGGCCTTGGGAACTTAGGCAGCAATGCCTTTGGAGGATTAGGCAGTCATGCTCTGAGTAAGTACTGGCTGGGTTACTGCAGACAAACATCCCTTCCAGAAAAGCCACATGCTAATATTTACAGCAGCTGGTGGTAGTTTTTAAAGAAGTTTATTTCCTAACCTCCATTCTCCTATCTGAAAACACTGCACCTAAGATTTCCAGGTCTCTGCGGTGGGAGCTTTTCTGCATGTCACAGACATCAATAGCTGTGCTCTGTGTCTCCTCACTGCGGAAGGATGTTGCCTTGTGTGTTCTTAGAGGTGCTGGAGCTGCGTGACCCCGCTGAGCTCTGGTACCCCGTGGGCATCTGAAGTAACACCCTTCAACAGTGAAGACTCACAGTGGAACAGCTATTGATACTTCTCCTAATTCAGCATGTAGACTTCCTCTGTAACCATTGTCTGGAGTTTAAATTACCTGTATAAAATGCTTTTACTTCAAAAACATGTTACCTGTAGGCAAGACATGCTTGAGAGCCACACATAAGAGCATGCTTTTGCATCTCATGGTGCAACAGGAATCAGTTGAAGATTGATGGAGGAAAATCAAGTGACTGTTCTAAAAAGCCTACAGCCAAGCTCTATTTTTATACACATACATACATACCACCAAGTAGTCTGGTTTCTTTAACAAAAAAAAAATAATCACTGAATCCTCAGCTGCAGGCAGCTGATTGCTTGTAACTACCCACAAATTAAAGTTTCTGCCAGTGAGGGAGCTGAGGAAGAATATTGCTTTTGTGCTGGAACCCTTGCTGGGGTGGGGGGAGAAAAGAAGCTGGGCGTTTTCTGTCATTTCTGAGTTATTCAGATGTGTAATGAAAGCTTCCTCCGCAAATAGCCTTAAAAGAGCTGGTGGATCTTCCACCCAGTGCCGGAGGTATCTCTGACCACCTGCTAGTAGCTCCCCCTCACCATGAGCTCCACATTAAAAAAGTCTTGAAAGGACAGCTCTGGATTAATTAGCGTTGTGCAAAATGCATATGCAATTCTTTGGTTTTGATTATTTTTAACTGTTCCTCCTCCCCTGCCATTATTCTAGCTCACAACAACATTTTTACTCACAAAGATGGCCCAAACCTGCAGAATTTCAATAATCCCCATGAGCCATGGAATAGACTCCATCGGACCCCGCCGTCCTTCCCAACACCTCCGCAGTGGCCCAAGCCGACCGATTCTGAGCGAAGCTCCTCGGTGACAAACCACGACAGAGACAGAGAGCGGGACCGAGAGCCTGAGAAGAGGGATCTTTCTCTGAGTAAAGATGACAGAGACAAAGAGAGGTGAGCCACGTGTGCTTCTGATTCTAGTCTCTTTTTCCTCTGTTTTTTTCTTATTTTTTCCTTTACCATCAATTCTCATCTTAAAATCACCTTCAGAGCAAAACATTGCTTGTCTTTGAAACATCTGATAGCTCTGTCCCCGAGATAAGCTCAAGTACTAGTGACACAAAAAGAAACCTCTGCCTTTTAGGATTTGTCCTCTGTGGAGATACAGTAGTCTAGTCTTTACTTCCCCACTGTCAGGTTTAAAAAAACACCAGGTTGAGGAAATGAGCGTGTCACTGTGTTTTCAGGGTGCACATAGCTGTTCTTAGCAGTGTCCTTTAGGAGTGCCACATATTCTGAATTCCTGGAGGTGGTATTGTGATGGGTCCTTTGTAGATAGTCATAGCTCCCATTACAAATATGCTGATGAATTCAAATGTTAGCTGGACATTAACAAGGTAACAAGGTAAAAATGCAAATGCCTGTATCTGGAGCAGTGTGCGTGAATCCATTAGCAAATCTGATTTTAAAAAATTGCACTGTAGGCAAGCCCTTATTCATGATGACAGGACTATATCACCTGAGCTATAGATACTTCATTAGCTTCCAGCTATACGATTTTCAAGCTGTAAAGCTCTTTATATTTCAGACCCCGGTTGTCTCCAACAGGCTACTTCTTTGTAGGCAATAACAGCCTGCAAACCTTAGATGTGTGCATTTCACTGTGGATCAGGGTTTTGTAGTTTGCCTGGAGTGCTTTTAATGAGCTCTTCAGGCAGTGCCTGTGAACAAGATTATATAGAAGCAATAGGCTGAAAATCATCTTGCTTTAAATGTTAAACTGTCTGACACGCTTGTATGGATAGTCATTCAGATAGGAAGCTCCCTTGTTGGCTTCAGCATAAATCATTTCCAAACCAAGGTTACTTCACTTTCAAGAGCGTTCATTCAGGGGTTAACATCTCTATTATATATCTATTAATTCAGCCAAAGCTATCCCCAGCATCCTTGTTTAGACATGGTTTTAATAAGCTACATCCTTGACCAACCATTAGGACTACCACAGGGAGAGAAATCTGGGTTAGCAAATGTAATCATAAGGGATAAATACCCACAGAATTACCCCAAACACCTCCAGTTTACAGCAGCATGATTCTTACAGCTAAGATGCAAGCCCAGCATTAAAGGTAGGCATCACTGAGCTCAGCTGCATAATGCAGTTCTCTTGATCCCACCATCATACTTTGTGTTTTAAGTGTTTATGCAGAGCAGAGTGCTTCTAAAAGGTGAGCATTATTTATTCACTTAAAGACATAGGAGCAAGTGCAACTAATGGGCTTGATCACAGAGAGAGGTGCAGTTGGAAACATAAAGCCCATTCCCATGCCTTCTTCTAAGCAATGGACATTCTCATCAAACCCCTTGTTCCTCATAGCAGGCCCTCTCGTAACAAAGGCCAGTCATTCATATTCTCAGCCTGTGCAGGAATTTTTTGCTTAAGCACCTAGCTTAACTGCCAAAACTGACGGCGACACAAACTTTACTGCAGCCCCATAGAAAAATACCCATCATGTTACAGCTGCTTCCAGTTGATGAGGCTGTTTCATGAAGGACCTTCATACCTTTCTGTAGGCTTCCAGAACAGTTCAGTTCTGGAAGTTAAAAGTGTTATAGCCAAGAAAATCATTGTCTGGCAGCAAGATGTGTATGTATGCATGCAATAATCACCTTTATTAAAAAAAATAAGCTGTCCAGACTTCTTTCCAACATTTCTTGGTGAACTGGCCTTTCTCTTAAGGTGAAATGTGTTGCTCTTTCAAATGCAGCCCCAAATTTAGTCCCCAAATTTGTAGATACTTCTCTTACTTCTCTTTTTTTTTTTAAATAGAACCTAAAGGCAGGTAGTTCATATCATTTAGTGCATACCTTAGCTATAGCTATAGCAGAGCTTTTCAAATTATTTTCTGAGCAACCTCAAATTATGTAACTAGACACCACTATGCACATCCAGCATCACAAGTATGTTTGTTCACACAAACCCAAGGATGTGTCTGCATTCTTTTTACAGAGACCTCATGGATAAAAACAGACATTCAAACAGATCCTCACCGGCATCAGCTCCAGTGACACATCAGATAAGCAATCTCATCCGCAGCAACAGCCAAACCTCCACTGATCCTATCAGGCAGGTTAGCCTCGGTGAAAGGGAAAGGTCCAAAGAACCCGAACGAGAGCACCCTGACCGGCTGAGAGAGCCGCCCATAGCAGAACACAAGATTAAAGAGAGCCGTTCCCCGGTGAAGGAAACTCCAAGCCATGATAAGAGACCCTCTGAGGACAACACAAAGCCAGTAATCCAGTCTGTATCCCCATACAGCAAACCTGCACTAAGTGAGAGCTTGAAGCTTACCAATCTAATGAGCAAGGACATGGAGAGAAAGACAGAGCTTCCCAGTGACCTCCAGAAGATTAAGAATGACATCAAAGTCAAAGAGGAGAGGAAAGAAGACAGTGATGTGCTGGTGGTAGGGTCTGAGCCTTCGCAGCACTCCCGATCAGTGGAGCATCCCCCACCACCTACTTTGCATGGATTGTCATTGCCTCCCTCAATGGCTGCCTCAATGCCTATCTCCATGGGCAGTGTGCACCAGATGAACAACATGAATGTCCTGGACCGCAGCAGAATGATGACCCCGCTCATAGGCATGAATCCTTTGTCAGGAAGAGAGAGGCTGCCACATCCTGGATTTTCTTGGGATCCGATGAGGGACCCATTGCGAGATGCCTACCGGAGCCTAGACCTGCACCGTCGAATGGACTTCCAGCTCCGGACGGATCCCATCCATAGGTTCCCTACCACCTCTGGATTTTACGACCATGAGCGTTCTTACAGAGACAGGGAGCCACATGACTACAACCATGAAAACCTTCTTGAAGCCCGCCGAGAACAGGAGCGGTTGCGGCAAGTGGAGGAAAGAGAGCGCTTGCACTTACGGGAAGAACTTGAGCGTGCCAGAATGCACCACTTGCACTCGTCCCCTATCGAAAGTCACCTGGCACACGTGCCATCCTTCATGCCTCATTTAAGCGGGATGCATTACCCCAGACTGAGTCCATCCACTGCCATGCACAATGGGATTTTAAATAGGAACCCACCAACTGCAGCGCTGAGCGCCCCACCGCCTCTTGTACCAGCGAGCAGCACCAGACCTGCCTCCCCACGCAGGACTACTCCACTCACAAACTCAGAGTCCAGGGACTACTCCCCCTCTAGGAACCCCAAAGAAGTAGAGGCACGATAGTCCCCAACATTGAATTTTAAACTCGCCTGTATATAAAACAAACAACAACAACAACAAAACAAACAGAAAAAACAAAAAACACAAAAAAATGAAAAACAAAAAACAAACCTTTTACAAAATGCACTGCTGTAAACTTTTTTTTTTTAATGTAAAATTTGTAGAAGTTAAGCACATTTCCATAAATAATGGGGTCGGGGATGCAGACTTTCCAACAAGAAGGTTGCTGAGAATGGGAATTTAATATATAGGTATTGATTTTTGGTTTTGTTTTTGTTTCTGTGCTAAAAAAAAAAAAAAAATGAGTTAAAAATAGCAAGTTTGTACATTTTTTCCCAAATGTGAGAAACATTTTTAATGGATTTGTATTTTTTTTAATTTTGTGCTCTTTATTCACTTAAAAAAGAAAAAAGAAATTTTTGCTTTTGTCTTTAGTTAAATTTGCATTTAAAAGGCCTCAGATCCTTAAGAAAAAATACCCAGGGTTTCTTAAAAGTATTATTTATGGAAATACTGTAGTTTTACAATCCACTGTGAGGTTCCCTTCTGAGGCCAATTGATCACTTACCTTGGTACTTTGGAACCGAAGTTACAGATATATATTAAAATATTAATAATAATAATAATGTACAAAACTGTTTGTTTTTTGCCTTATTATATTATGCAGAAATTTAAGAGGAATTTTTTTTGACTTCTTGTTTTAAACAAAAAAAAAAAACAACAGAAAACAAACTGTAAATATTCTGTTAATATAAATGTACACCAATATTAAATTCTTAACATAGGTAGACTTTATAAAAATGGTTTCTAGAACCACTCTGGTTATTTGTTAACATGGTTACAACTCATACTCGTGTCACAGTCAGAAATTCACACTCAGAAAGCTAAGTACGGCATATATACTTCAACTATGCAAGAACTTGGAGGCAGGTCTTAGCGGATGTTGGGGGGAGGAAGGTTTAAAAAAAAAAAAAAAAAACAACCCAAAAACAACCAACTTGCAACTATGGAGACAGAATGGAAATGGCATGTGAACAGGAAGAAGAATGATTGTGTTTAACAAAAAAAAAAAAAAGAGAGACTGAATTTTTTTGTACAAACACAAGGGACAGTTCGTCAAGGAAAGAGAAAGACACACGCTCCTGGAAGGGAATTTTGGTTTCCTACTTTTCAAGCTGGCAAAGCAGATGGAACTGGCACAGTACCATGCGGCAGACCCTTTCCTTATTTTTTTTTCCTTTTTTTCTCTTTTTTTGTGTTGTGGGCAGGATCGCTGGCAAGCAAGGACAATTTTCCGTGGACCCCTTGTGCTAATTGTGCAGTGTTCTTATTGGAATCTGTATACAAGACAAAGTAGAATTTTAGGAGTGCAAAAAAAAAGTCTAATGGTTGATTAAAAAAAAAAAAAAGAAATTCTGATATATTATCTATAGTACATGAAGACCATAAGCAAATGTTTGTTTCAGTGTGGTTCTGCCTTGAACTGCTTTTTGGCATGATTTATTTTTTATTTCCAATTTTACTTTTCATCCATATGTAAATTTTGCCATGTTTTACTTGCTGTACCATCCCCCCTCCCTTATTTTATTTTTCAGTGTCCATGTTTTATATATCCTGGGCTTTTTCTCTCTAGTTAATTCAGCCATCCGCTACTATTTTCTTGGCTCTGTAACTCTTGTTTCCCCCCCTCCCCATCCTCCCCCCTGCACCCCCTGTAATTTTAAACATTCAGTTTCCTTGTAGATCAATGAAGATAAATACAACATTGATTTTGGATGAAAAAGGTAGTCGAGTGTTTGTGTGTCATGGCCAGCGCTGCCGACTCGGAGGCTAATGGTTTATCGACAGCGCATCAACGCCTGGCGCTGCGGCGGCTCGGAGGAAGGGGTTGGTGCTGGGAGAGGGATTTCATTTGGTTTGCAGATCTCTGCTTGAGACTTTCCCCGGTTCAAAGGGGAAAGGAAGGGGGAAAAAGGGCAGAAAAGAAAGCGCAGCCTCTGTGCATCAGCTTGTTTGCAGGGATTGAGCTGCCGGCATAGCTATGGGAGGGTTATAGCCTGAAGCGCTGTTCTTCACGTGTGTTTCCATTTGCTTCCCCAGCTTTTTCCGTAGGCTGAGAGCAGACATCTGCAGGGGGATGGAAAAGTGTTCCAAGCCCCCTCGCTCTCAGTAACTGATTTAACAGTGGGCGACTGTGCTTTAACAGCATGTTACAGCTTCTGTTTTTAAGTTTGTGTGTGACTAAATTACCGAGCATAAAAAAATAAAATGAAATAAAATAGCAGGGTCCTTAATCTGATGAAAGGAGGCTTAAAACAAAATAGGCATTAAAAATCAGCACCTGCTCTCCCAGCTGAAATCGGAGGAACGTGTAACACATGGTGGAAGTGAAAAGTGTGTTGGACTCAGCGTAAAGATGTTAGGAATGCTGGCTCAGGGGGACTGTAATTCTCTCCCTCTACTATTGTCCAACGTGCCATCATGCTTGACATCCCCTCTAACACAGCCCTGACTACAGGAACCTGCCTAACCTCTATTAAAAAGGGTCCATGGCTGCATCTTCCCAATGCAGATAAGCGCGAACAAGGGGGTTGGTAGTGCACGCTTCAAAAAATACAAGAATGGACTGTACCCTCTGGAAGCATTTGGTCCACGTAAGATTTGAGAAGTGAGCATTAAATCAATGCCATGCTCCCATGGCATTCCTGACGGATTGCTTATTGCAGCCACACTGGTGCCAGAGGAATTCATCATTAAGTGATGTTGTGGCCGTCTGAATATTAAAAGAAAATCAGTGGTTTGCCATTTACTGTATGAGGAGGCATTGCTCTTACACTTCCAGAGGATGACCCATCAATAATGCTGCACTACCGTGGGATTCCTACAGAATTACGCAGGGCTGGGTATCAGCCTTCTCACAAAATGGTTCATCATGATTAATGGTATTATTACCTAAACAGAGAAACTAATTAATTCAGCCTTACTCCTATAAGCTACACCAGCTGAGCCTTCTTCTGTTAAAAAGGATTGTAACAACTTCCTGGGGTTTATGCATTTCTACCGCTGTTGAGCTTTCATTTTGTGCAATTTTTACCATTTTTATTTTACTTTCAGCTCTCTAGAGACTTCTCTCACTCATGGACAACGGGTGGGATTTAGCAAGTAAATGGTGGGACAAAGAAGATGGGATTTGCAAGTTCGTGGCTTGCCTCAGGCAGCCTGTGTTTAAAAAAAATGCTCAGGAAAGAATGCGGGACAGCAGCTCTCGCACTTGTCACCTTTTGTCTGAGATGTGATGCGGTGAGCCACTGCAGCTTGGTGGGACAGGGCGCACTGCAGTCTGAGTGAAAGGGCCAGCTATGGAAGGTTCATTAAAGCAGGAATAACCAGGAGATCATGGGGAGCAGGAAAAAGGCAATTCGTAATGAATCCTTGGATTACTTGTCAAGAATACTTTTTTTTAATGACAAAAAGATCTTGTATTTCCCTAAAGAGTAATTTTATTGCCTAAAATAAGTATATAGGAAATCCCCATTCCAGTTGTTACAGATAAGCATTTGGAGTTAGTTGTGGGTGACCCAAGTTAGAAAAACAAAGCACTGACACAGGTGTACCCAAGGGCTGCTCTGCAGCCTGAGCTGTCGCCATCAGATCTGCAATGCCAACACAGTCTGGGTCCGGAGGAGGGAAAGCACAAGAAGCCAGCTAGACAGAAATGCAAGATCCTGATAGCTTGGGCAGGAGCAAGACACAGCAGCTTTGCCTTGGGCAGGCTAGCAGGTGCCAGAAAGAAGAGGTAAGCCAGAGAAGATTTAGGCCAGCAGTGCACAGCTCCAGCTAGCCCCAAGGAGGTGAGGAAAACAGGACTGGTGTTTTCTTTGGCACTGAGCAGAAATTCTCTAACTCCTTCAGGAAATTCCTTTTTGTCAAAGCCTTAGGAAACTATTTGTGTTGCAGTTTGCGGGGGATTTGGGTAATGGCCTTGTGACAGACCAAAGTGGCATTGCCCATCAGAGCCCCTGTAGAGCAGCTATAGAGCTTCTCCAGCGCTTTGCTGTGTCCATTTGCAAGAGCAGTTTGCTTTGGGAAGAGTAACCAAGGAAGTAAGAGAAATGGGGCTTTGGCAACAAATCTAGCACTTCTACTCAAGCTTGGGGAGCTGATAGCCCAGGGATTAGCTGGGAACACCAGTCTTTGGGGACATAGCATGGCAGGTCGCGGGCTCAGCCCTGAACCAGCAGGCACCACAGCCCAAGGGCTTCCCCCAACAGAACTGTTCTGAGCATAACAAGGAAAAAAAATGTGTTTACAAGTTTAACTTTGAAAATATTTTTTTCCCTTCATGCACATCTTTCAAGGAGTGTGTGCACGCAGACAAAGGCTCGCCTCCCCTCAGCATGGCCCCTGTGGCCACAGCACAGCTTGAGGCCTCCACAGAGGTGGCTGGGACCCCTCGCAGGTGTCAGCATGGCGATTTCTTTGTCTTCTCACAAAAACCTCCTGCTCCATTAAGCTTCCCTAATTGCTGCATTTATCATCAGCCATTTTCTGCTTGCTTTCTTCCTCATCCAACAAGGACGTGTCAAGACGGAGCTCTCCCTGCCTGTCCCTCCCGTGGATGAAGCTGTCCTTCAGGCACCGGCTGTGCAGCACCCTCAGCAGCGGTGCGTCCTACGGATCGCAGTAGCCAGGCAATGATGACTGGGTGCTACAGCCCTTAATCCCCCCTTAAAGCAGCCTGAGGAGTGGAGGTCGTGTAAAACGCCCTCAGAAGAAACTGGAGCCCCGCTCACACCCGTGTTGGCCACAGCCACACACCGCACGTCCCTGCCAGCAGCAGGAGAAACAGAGAGGACATGGCTGCGTCTCAGCCAGAAGGCAGGTTTCCACTGCATTTCTTGCCAAATAATTGGAGGGGGAGAACTTCTCCTCCCTGAACTCCTCATCTCCTTTCTCCTGTGAAGAGACCAGGCACAATCCCTCACATCCAGCAAAGCCATGGGATGAGGAGAGGTCTGGGCCGAGTTTTCTGAAGGGAGAGAAAGCATGGGTTCATCTGATCCTAATTAGCTCTTCTACAGCGTTTGCTTTGCTAAGTGTCACAACACTTCTGTTAATAAACATTATCACTGCAAGGAAAGGAAAACCCACCTGGACACTGCTAAGTGACCAAACTCCTCACCGACACTGCTCCCTGCTGCAGCCCCCCTCAGAGCAAGGCCCGTGGTGGCCTGACTGGAGGCGCCGCCATCTCGGAGTTTTCTTCCAGGCCCTGCCTTCGAGACCCCTCAGGGCGCAGGTACACAAACACAGGCAAAGTGAGAAAAGCAGGAGCAGGGAATGAGTTTGGGGAAGCTTTTGGATTTTGTCATTCAAAATACTTCTTTTCATTTTGAGTTCTATTTTGTTTGATTCCAAAAAGCCCTGAAATTAGAGTGATTTTTGAGATAAAGGAAAGCTGTAGGACAAAAAGAAAGGAATGAATAATTCCAACTTGAGAGGGAAGGAGCCCTGTGCTGGGTGAGACCACGTGCCAGGAGGTTGGGACCTCTCCCACTTTGTGGTGATGGCAACACAAGGGTTGAGATGCTGGAAAGGCATTGTCCTGTGAGGCAAAGACGCACACACACACGTCCCTCAGTGTATTGGAAATTCCTTTCATCCAGGTCAGTGTCTTAAACACCAATACAGGAACTGCCACCATCTGTGAAACCCTTCCTGGGGCTTGCTAAATTGCTGCCACAGACACAGGACCAATGCAATGCTCTGCAAAGAGGATTTAAGGCTGTCTCCTTAATGGCTTCTTGTACAAAAAAGCTGGAAGAAAACTGAACGCATTTTAGGTTCCTTTCTGGGATCCATATTATTCTTAGCTTCTCACCAATATGCATCACAAGCTGCAAACCTCCTGCCTTCTCTCAAGGATGCATTCAGCCACAAAAATCCATTCCCACAAAATCCATTAAGATGCAGGAAGCCATACCTTGTCTGTCAGCCCACAAAGGACGATGAGGAGGAGAGGAAACGAGCGAGCGGATTTCCTGCCATTTCTCAGTTAGAAACAGCAATGAGCATCACTGTGAAGATCACCTGCCTTCCACCTGCCTGATAATGGCCGTGGGTACCTACCTGGTCCTGGGAACTGCGGTGTTCTACACCTGCTGAATGAACAGAGGAAAAGGGAAAAAAAATATGTTTTGTTTTGTTTTGGTGTTTTGTTGTTTGCTTTTCATTTTGTTTTGTTTTCCAAAACTGAGATGGCTCAGGATTACTTGTTTATTTAATGGATGGTTAAGAAACTACAATGTGTAAAAAACACCTGACATGGAATCCAACCCGACTGCTGGTTTGCGCTAAGCCCCTCTGGACAGGGGATGTGATAGTACCATAAAATATTATTATTATGGCTTTTATTTTAAATTGGAAAAGCATACCTTAATTCTCAGTGCATATGACTGGTAGCCCTGCAGAGGCCAAAAGCCAGCTCTGCTCTTGTGGGGCTGTACAACCTAATCACATGTCTGCAGCCGAGAAAGCAGGCATTGAAACAAGATCAGCTATTCAAGGAATTAATTCAGCTTGCGAGGATGGCTCTGGAGGTCACACACAGCCAGATCAGTCTTTTCAAGAGCTCAGCATTTTCTACTGTGTCCTAAGGAGTTTCAGTGATCAGACTCCTCAGAACTAAAGGTTAAGACTCAGGCACAACCCAGCTGCCCTCCAGCCAGACACAGGATCAATGCTGTGCCTGCAACGCACCAGGTCAGCTGGCTGCCAGTGCCCCAAGTCCAGGAGCCAGTGCCCCATCCCACGCTGGGGCTGCAAAGCACGTGCTGGCCCATTTGTACCGGCACTGGAGGATCATGTGGCAAAGAGGTGATGGTTTCTTTGCACCCTGCATCCAGTGTGTTCACTGGATGACTTCACACAGCCAGACATGGCCAAAAATGTGCCTCTGTGAACTAATGAATTGGTTTAATTGTCTGCCAAACCTGAGAGCAGCCAAAAGTAACAAATTAAAGTTTACAATCCTGTGGTCTCATTTACAAGGGGATAATACAGCAACTGTTTATTTTGTGAGATGTTGGAGCGAGGTGGGAGAAAATTACAGCCCCTGTATAATATTAATAATCATCATCATCATAAAAATACTTTTAATAGGAAACACCGATGGTTGTTTTGCTCCATTAAGTTGCACTATTGTTTCAGCCCGCCTGGCTGCCGACTCGGCAGGGCAGGGGGTGTCGATTCCCCAGGGGCTGAGCTGGCTTCACAGCCCCAGCCGTGCACAGCAGCTTCATGCCATCGAGCACAGCTTCGGTAAGAGGCACGGCTGGAGGCTCTGCAGGGCCAGGTGGTGCCTGACAGAGCTGGTAGAGCCCGACACAGGGCGAGAGCACTGCAGAGCTCATCCCTTGCAGCTCCTAGCAGGTGGGGCCAGGCTGAATGTGGCCCCAAAGGGATGGGTCCCTGGAGCCAGCCCGCCTTGGAGGCACCTCCAGCTGCAGGCTCCAGAAAGGTGGGGGCTTGTGAGCAGGGATTTGTCGGGGAGGGGGGCCCTAAGTGTGGGAAAACTGCAGTAATTGTCTGTTTCTGCTTCAGAATATATGATGGCTGCACGAATAAGCTCAGCAGCTGGGTGAATGGCTGTGTTGCTGAAGGCAGCTGAATGGGAATTCAAGAGGGGGAAAAATAAATAAATACATGCATACATCCCCATGAAACGAATCCCTCCCCATTCAGACATTTCCCTTTATTTCTTCCTTTGAGAAGCAAGGTTATCAGGTCTAACATCACATCCAAACATTTCAGCACTCGCATTATACGGGATGCTCCAAGGTCAGCGCCTGCAGCTGTAAACTCATTAGTCTTGTCTTTTGTGAGAGAAGAAAGCCTCTTCATTCCTCCCTCGCCCCCTTCCCCCCTAATTAAAATTAAAGTATTTCCTGGCCAAAAGTCATTTCTGCATTCATTCATCTCAATTCTTTTCTGTTTGGATAAACCACCCTCTGGTGCTCCAAGGGTGTTATGTATACAAACTATAAACTCTTAATGGTCCTGCAGTGTGTTATGACTGGCCTAAAGAGCTAACGCAGGCTCTGAAAAAGTGGTTCTTGGCAACGCTGTGTGTGGAGCTCAGGCTCATCAGTCATATGCAATTAGAGATTAAAAGTGCTTGATGGACTATAGGGGAGACCAGCTCGGAGGGAGATTAGGAATGTAGGAGAGAAAAGGCAAACAAAAGCTTTTATCTGGCACAGCAGTTGCTACTACAAAAGCAGCGATGGGAGGACAGTCCTCATTCTCCAGAGGCACCCACGGCCTCTCGGGGCTGCAGAGCCGGGGCTGCTGACCACAGGGCCCCATCTCAGTGCCGCTGACCACCCACGTCTGCAGCGGGTGGGGCTGGTCCCCAGGGACCACCGGGGCAGTGCCTGGGGAGGCCAGGCCGGGGAGGTGCCACCAGCTGCAGGGGATGCACAGAGTCTGGCAAAGCCCCCAGCTGCTGGCAAGGGCCAATCTGCCCCAAACTGAAGCACCTGGGAGGCATTGGGTGGGCTTATAGGGGAGAGAAGGGAGTTCTGCCTCTGCTGCTGCTGAGATGTGACCAGGAGCAATGTGTCAGTGGGGGTGAGTTGTGTGGCTGGGACTGTCCTTCCTCTCCTGCCTTCAGCCTACAACCTCTCTGGTTTGGGGCAGGTTTAAAACATTGAGTTAATGTGCACTGTGGTGAGGCACAGAAATGAGGGGTTTTTTGCACTGTGGAGAAGGTTAACTTCTTTTGGCTATCAAGGGAGAGCTCAGCTGGAAAGCCCCCTGACCCAATGTTGAACACTCCTTGGGTGCTCCTATGAGTTGATGTGCTTAACAAGGTTCTCTGAGCTAAGAAAACATTTGGTGTGTTACGCTGGATGGCAGCAGTGTAATTCAGCCTGGGGAGCAGTTGCAGCCCCAAGGTGAGGTGTGGGCAGGTCACTGAGGCCTAAGTGTTCTCCTTGCCATTGTGGCATCCAGGTGCCAGAGGCATGTCTACTCATCACCAGGACTTTTGGAGCACCTTCAGCAGCTTGGTGCCACCTGCTGAGCCTGTGACAAGAGAGGGGAAGGGCTCCATCAGCTGAGCTGCACGTGTGGCCCAGGAGGCCTCCTATGGAAACAAGGCTGTGACCTAGCAAAGCTGCATGGGCCTTCAGGCTTTCTTACCTGCATTTTGAAGCACCTCTGAGCTCTGTGTAGGAGGAAGGAGTAGGACAGCTCTCTGTGTGGTGTCCCTGCAGATCAGGGAGCCACTTCCTGCAGGAGACACGCTTCATGATTCTGTGTGTGAGGCTGTCCGAGAGCATCAGCTGGTTAAAAACAAGGAGGCGTCCCTCTTGTCTCTCCACAGCACAGCTGCCCCTCCATCCTTGGCTTTGCTTGCGTGCAGGTAGAAAGCAAGCAAGGCAGGAAGGCACTTGGCCTGCCCATCCTGAGGGATGGAGCTGGTTCCTTATGGGCTTCCATTCCAGAAATCTCAATCAACCATTAGAGATACATTTAAATGGGCTTTCTCAAGCATTAATAGGCTATGGTAGTGCATTCAGAGCCAGCTTTTCTCAGGTTTTGCTAAAAGTAGCATAAGAGGGTTTCTTCAAGTATATATGATTGCTTATAGCTGCTGAAGTTGATTCGAATGCCTCGCTACCAGGCTCACCAATTTAGCCTGATAAATTGTGCATTATTAAATGGGGGAAGGAACAGAGCTGTGTTCTCCCAGAGAAGAAAATGCAGGGCTTCTCATCAGTGAGGAGCGATTCCTCTCATCAGCACAGCCTGGGAGAGCCCCTGATGAGTCCCCGTGCTCTGAGATCCAGATATGATGGGTCCTGCCCAGGGCTAGCCATGGGGACAGGTAAATCTAACAGCAGCGTTGAGCGTGTGGCCACGTGTGCTTGTATTGCTCCTTGTCTGATCTTTCTCACTCTGCATTGAGCAAATGGAGACACAAGTCCTACCCTCTGTAAAGCTGGTGGCAGCTCTGTCCTCCCACAGAAGAGCACTTACTGACTGTGAGCTGTGTGGAAGAGGAGTTCAGCCCCTTGCCATGAATATTTGTATTGTCATAAGTAACAAACATATTTGGCAGGCTTTTCTCTGTGATATGCTGTGTTGGTAACCCTCACCAAGCTCCAAGGAGCTGGTCTCGCTCTTGCCCACACTGCCTGATTGCCAGTCAGGAGCCACTTGCATGGATCCATGCACTTGGTGCTTGAAGAGGGACATGTCTGCACCACTGCAGAAATGAGATTATGGCTTTGCATTGATATTCTGAGATGCATTTTAGGCAGTTTCAAACCAGACACCCCAACCCTTGAACCCAACTGCAGCAGTAACTGGGTACACAAATAACCCTCTCTATATTTGTGGACTCTGAAATGTAATTAGTGTTTGTAATACACTGCTCAAGTATGGGGCTTGCTGGATCCCACTGCAGGGGCTGTATGCTCAGGTGCCACGCTGTGCTTTCACGTGGACTCCCTGGTTATTAGTGCATTGCCATGCAGCAGCCAAGCCCTGCACACCAGGTCCCAGGGGAGTGAGGGTGCTGCACATCTCGTGCTCAGCCTGGTGGCCTGGCGGATGGACCTGTGTTAATGAGCTCCAAAGGGACCCCAGCAGAGCCCTCCTTGCTGCAGGCAAGGGCCTTGGGGGTGTGGGGGGGAGTTAAAGGGGGGCAAAGAAGAGCAGCAGAGAGAGGGATAGGCTCCAGATAGCTCCTCTGGGGATGTGGAGATTGAGCTTGATTAAAAGCAGTGCTTTATGAAAATGTTATTTGCTATGCTTGGAAGATGACAGTCAGTGCAATGAGGGTGTACAGCAAACCTAATATGCTCCCTATGGAAAGGGCTGGTGCCTGCAAATGCATCTGATCCTTGTGTCTTTGATCCCTCCTCTTTAGTAGCTGGGTTTTTCCTCCTGGTGCAGGCAGGTTCCATGCTCCCAAATAAAAGGCATCCTTTCTCTGTGGCAGTGTGTGAGCAGTGATACCGAAACGGCCCTTGATGAGAAGACTGAAGGAGCAGAGAACTGCCTGTCTTGGGTGTGTGTGTGACTGGTATTGATCTCAGCCCTCAAATCCTGCCCTGATCTCTCAGGGTGTATTTGCTTTGGGCACCGTCAGCATGGCTACGCCAACATGGCTGGAATGAGCCTTTCAGAAGGTGATGCACAGATCTATTTCCAAGCGGTTCACACTAGACTTTGTCTGGACGTGTTTGGTTTTCAGCGCTTTCCCAGAACACTTGTAATTTTTTATTTCTGCTGAGAGTGGGAGAAACTAGCTGCTGTGCACAGAATAAAGTTGATTGTCTACAAAGTTTAATACTGTTTTCTTGCTCTATTATTTGGCCATTCTGTGTTTGTGCAAAACTTTTAAAGCTCACTCGGAGCTCCTGGGCTGTGCAAGGAAGAGAAGGGGGAAAAGCTATTTCTCTGCAGTGCCAAAATACACAGAAGTTTTATGTACCATGATGGAAAGTTGAGGTGAAAAGGGCTGGATCTGAGACAAGAAACATTTCTTTAATTTTCTCTACTTTTTTTTTAACAGGATTTGCTGTTGCTTTGAAAGCCTCCTGCTATTTTACAGGCAATAAAAAAGAGAGACTGAAAACATTTATTTCCTGAGACTTGCCCATTTCTTGAGCTCTGTTAAACCAAGCATGCCTAGCGGGGGAAGAGGCAGCGTGCGCCCCATGGACCCTTCATCCAGCTGGGGAGGCCAACGCTTGAGTGCCTGGTTCTGACAGCTGAAAGCTTTGTTCTCCTTGGCAGCCCTTGTCCCCTGCCCTGCCTAGCCCTGGCATGCCCGAGGACAAGACCTGCATCTCTGAAGCCACACACGCTCCTGGGCACTGCCAGCCCTGCAGGTGAGCTGTCTGATGCTTTGTTTCCTACCCTGGTGGCTGCTCTTGGTCACAGGGAAGCCAGAAGGCTTTACACTGCCAGGTGTTGGCTGCAGTAACTTCCCCTGCTTGGGTATAATGTCATCTGTCATCTTCTTGTGGGCTGATGGTGTCACGGGTACATGGAGTGAAAATATTTTCATATAATTCTCATAAAGCTTAGCCTTAGTTTGACCTACAGCTTTTACTTACTGCCATTGTTTTTGGCTGAATATTACAAAGCTAAGAGAGCATCTGTTCCAAATAACGCAGGTCAGGCTTCTGGAGAATGGCTCAGCAGCTTCCTGCCAGGAGCAGTTGCTGTGGCTTCCAGATTACTCTGAGGGTGTATTGGTGTTTTGGGGAGGATGAGGGAGTATCATGAGGAAGGTAGGAAATGTCTGTTTGTAGGAAGCCTAAATACCAAAGATCCAACCATCTGAACTTAGCATGTCTTTTAAAGATATATACAGTTCAGGTGAGACTTTTCAATGGGAAATAACATAATAAAGCCTCTAAAGAGCATTAAACAAGGATGATCTGGAGGGGGGTTAAAAAAAAAAAAAACTATGAAATACTAAATGATCATAAAATAGGACCATCTGAAAGGCAGGTAATTAATGGATCCAGAATTTTTCATATCTAGAGACTTTCAATTTAAGCTGCTGCCAGCTGGCTGCTGGGCTCCTGCCAGCCCCTGCCCGCTCCCACCCCAGCAGCCTGGTGCTGAGCTCCCCGGCCCAGCCAGGATCCAGCAGCTTTCTCCTATTCAGCCAACCTGAATGTCCTCTGATTCCTGAATACCATATTTTCCTTCATTTCTCTTCAAGAAATGGCTGAAAGCTGACCTTATTTGTACCGTTCTCTGTGAATCCATCAGTGTTGTGGACCTGTGTCCATCACTTAGCTCCATTTATCCTCTTATGTCCCAGCAGCCTTTCCATTTAATACAGCTTTATTTTGGGCAGAGGGCAGGGATGAAACCCCAGTGGCTGGGCACTTGCACCATGTCATGCAAGCAAAGGAAGGAAATTATATTCCCAGAGAGCGGCTTCAGCTGGTGTCCTACCACCCAAGCAAGGTGATGATGACATGCACACTACCAGGCACAACTGAACCTATTTTTTTTTTTCAGTCCTGAATTTTATTTCTCTAAATTTCTAAAAATGCAGAGCAAAGACATAAGGTGGCTTTAAATAAATAAACCCTGGTTACATTTTTTACCTTATTCACTCCATGAAATTAGCAAAAAGCACATGTATGTACAGCCACAAGTTGTACAAAAGTTAAAATACTAACTATTAAACAGAATAAATTGGATACCAAAGTCTGACCCCATTCCTACTAAGGTTCTTGGCTTCAGAGACACAAGATTAAATCCCAAAGTGAATTTTTTTTTAAGTAAGTTTGAGCAATGGCAAGAGCTGCACGTCTGTCATGGCTGAGTGTCTTGTTGCTGAGTCTTCATGACTTGAATTCACCAGCAGCAGTAGCTGGAGACCAGAGGTCACTGATCCTGCAAGTCAAAGGATTGTTGATAGGTTCTTGTGTCCCCAGATCTGGTGCTGGGCTACATTGCTGCCAGCTGGAAATACGTGGCAGGGCCCTTGCTGCAATGGGGTGGGAAGGCCTGGTTTTGTCATGATTAACTTGACTCCAGTTTTCTTTGGTATCTTGGATGAGTTGCTCATGAGTTGCTCAACATGGCTTTGTGTTCCTGAGCATTATTTCTCTTCTCTCCTTTCCTTAATGTGTTGTTATTCCTGCTGTAACAGTACTTTATTATCTGTTCAGGTGGTTAAACTGGAGATTAAATGGAGTAAAAAGTTATTACATTGAAAAAATGAAACTTCAAATATTTTTTTTTGGCTGAATTCCCTTGACTAAATTTTGTGGCTATTTTATTTGCTGTAGCAGGTCTCCAGACTTGTGACTAATATTACAACATGTTAATGGTTTCTCTCACTTCCCTGCACCCCAACCAATGTCATGGTCTGTCCATCCTGAGTGGTTTTTAAAGTCCCTGCTTTGCCACTGTAATAATATTAGTGCAGCTCCATTAGTGCTAGCACACATGGGCTCTGTGGTTACCCTAGGCTGTCTAAATCTATACCCTAAATTTCTTGGTACACAAATCTTCAAAGAAATTATCAGAGGGAGGTCAGCCAGATTGCCATGCTTATGTGGAAGAGGGTTGCTAATTTATACTTACGTGTAAAGAATAAATATTTTCTTGCAATACTATTACTGAGCTTGGAGGTAGACAGCAAAGTCCCTCATGGATGAATCTGATCCCAAAACACTGGGCTACAGACCATTGCTGCAGTAAGTAGGTTCCTGGGATTTTGTGGAGGTGGTAGACTGAGGCACATCAAGAGGCTTTCCCCAAGGTGAGTGCCCAGAGGTTACCTCCCCATTTGTGCTGTTTGGAGCACAGGAATAAGAGAAACTTGGGTGGCTTATAATTCTTCGTTGCCTGCTGCATATTGAGCATAGAGTTCTACATCTGCCCTGCTGCTCATGAACCATGCATTAGTGGGGCTGTTTTGCTTTATTTGTCAAGTGGGCAAGTGAGCAGCTGGCAAGGCTAAGCAGTATCCCTCCTACACCCGAAGGCTGACCTGTTGCTGAAATGTTCATTTTTCTAACATCTTACAAGACACAACACAACCCTGCGTGTCTCGGTGTGCACATGCCAGCTGCAGGTGGCAACAGGGCAGATGACAGCAGCATCCGTTCAAATCTTTTTCATTCCCACACCAAAAAGCCTACAAACAACCCTCCCCTGGGCTTCCATGAAATGAAGCTCAATGTTCACAAGGTAGTGAAAAGCAAAAACTAAAAAAAATAATATAAGGGACTTGTTATTCCCCAAACCGTGCATTATAAATGTAGGAAATCCACAATTAGAGCTGCACTTTCAAGGCACAACCCAGAAAAACCTTAGCCAAGCACAGAAAAAAAAAAAAAAAAGTGACTGCATGGGTATGGCATCCAAGGCAACCTCAGCCTGACCCTGTAGTGACCCTATGTAATGACCACAAACCTGTGATTCAGGCATTTAGGCCTGTTATTCCTGATTACTTCAAAGGAGAGCTAATGGAGCAGCGGGGGGCTTTGTTGTTTGTTTCCTGGTCCCTTTGTGGCCCGAATGGGGGCAGTTTCTGTGCAAAGTGGCTAGACAGGGCGGCCTGGAGGAGCTCTGCATCCACAGGATGTTCCTGCAGCACCTGGGACCGTGGGACCATTGGCACCAAGAGCAGGAGCTTGCTGCCACTGCTACAGGGTGACCTGCTGCATGGCTCCTGCAACTCTCCTGGCTCTGGGGCGAGGGCTGCCTGGTGGAGCTGGGATGTGCTGGTGAGCATGAAGCTATCTTTGCAGCCTTTTCTAGATTTGCAGCCAATTCAGCATTTTACAGGCTGTACCACACCATGTGCCCAAGGCTTCAGTGCTTCACAGAACTGCAGTCCTGCCTCAGTTTCCCCCCAGCTAGCACCGAGGGCTCATGTCCTTAAGCACAGAGTGCTGCAGGAGCCTTTAGCGCTCAGGTTTTGGGGCACAGGCCTGAACTCCTTAAAGACACGGATGGCCAAGTCAGCTACCAAAGCACCCCTGGCCCATCTGGGACCCTCCTGTTCCCCCTGCAGGAAGGCAGCAGGCAGCTCAGTCCTCATGTCACAATAACTCCACTCCGTTACTTGAGCTTGTTTGTAGCCTATATAATCATAGCAATTAGATACAACCACTCTTTGCTGCATAGCTTAATTACAACTAATGCACGTTGTTTCAATTAATTTTAATTATACGGAAAATGTGAAGAGTCTGTTACTCCATTGTTAAAATCGTTTGGGACAAACAAGACTAAAGTGCTAAATTTCATAAAGGACCTAGTTATTAATTTTAACTCGCTAATGAATGAATGTGCCTCTAAATTCTCAGAAGATATGTTCTCTACTTGAAGAGTAAGTGCTGTAGATTTGTGGATATCCCAGCTCGTACAGAGAGATTCAATCAAGCTTTAAATGCAAAATGGAAGTCCCCCATGCTGCACTCCCAAACAACACTTCTTCAGAAGTTATTTTATATTAATTAATATAACCACCTTAAAACTAACATGTGCGGCTGCTGAAATACCAGCGTGTATTTCACTTTTCTGACAAAATAAATGTAGGCACGACATTTACTTGGAATAGTTTTAGCTTTTAATTAAGCCAATGATTTTTTTTAAGACATTGAAATCTACCTCCTACTAGATCATTTCTATTTGGTCTTTGGAAGAAAATGTTTAATGTTCCTTGGGCAAGTTTGCAAAGTCTTATTTATGATATGTACTATTTTTATCTGCTCTTATAAATACCACTCCCTTAGAAATAAAATGTTTCTGGAGTTTGCTAAATTAAAAGGAAAAGAAAACATAGCAGAAACTTTGAGTCCTGTTTTAAAGCATAAAAGGGTTTATCTTATCTAGAGCAACCGGTACAGGATAACCAGTGTTATCTTATCACCACATATTGATGTCAGGGTTTAAAAGGACTTGAGGCTGTTATGCTACACGGAGCAGAACTCCTACACTGATAAACACTGATAAAGCCGCTGCACTCTAATCTAAACTACACCTCCTTTCTGCCCCAAATACACATGAGAAGAGCCAGAAGCATTTTTCCTCACACAGCACGCTCCTCTGGGCGAGGCGGGCTCCTGGGTGCCGCTGGGGACAGGCCCGAGCGTGGCCAAGGCTGGCAGCAGCTCGCAGGCTGCCCCAGCCTCTGTGTGGCTGCAGAGAAGCCTGGCGGCCCTTCTCAGGGCTCAGCTGTGCCTGTAGCCATGGCCGAGCTCCAGCCTCACAGGAATAACCTGAACCAGGGCGTGGAGCTCTGTCGGAGGGCCATGTTAGTCTGAGAAGGTAATGAGGGGGCTTAAAGCTGATTGCCGTCTCTAGGCGGTAGCGGCCCACGCTTGCAGCTCTGATTATACCAGGTTCAAGCCCTCAGCAGCTTCCTGGCAGATTCCTGTTTGGAATCACTGGAGTTTCTGCAGTCCCAAGGCCTTCACTTCAAGAAAAATAGACACACACAAAGCAAACCCTTTGTGTCCTGTGAGGTGAGAGCTTGTCAGGCATGGGATGCGGCCTGTGAACCCAGGTGGCACGGGTGGTTTCTCCTTGCCTGTGTAACATGAATGCCAGTGACTGATGTTAATGTAATCCTCCTGTGCTAAGCCACTGAATCAGCCTTCTGGAAGATTTAAGTGAATCCCAATTAACAACACACTGACCCAGGCATGCCCACGCTGCTTAGGAACATGCTAATCACCTCAGGGTCCTGCTTTGCCCTGCACAGCCAGCCACTGTGCTCTAGCTTTGGAGCACACCCACGAAAGCATCAGATTCTGCATATGTCCTGCAGTTGGCCTAAATTTTCTTCCAGGTTTGCTTCAGGGAGTGGGTTTCTTTCCAGGCTGTGTTAAGGTCATGGAAAATGTGGTATGACAGTGGTAATGTTGAGTAGGTTGGAGTTGAAGGGAAACCAAGTCATGGAGGAGCTCCCTGTGGCATTTCTGGCCACAGGCAGCCTTTCTGTGGCAGTAGTGCAAAGAGGCAAAGGGCAGAACGTGAAAGAAATAAGGATGTACAGTACCGGTAACCAACACGAAAGTTCACAGCAAGGACCAAAGTACAAGGCTGAGACAGTCACACCACAGATGTTCGAAATGCAGTACATAGAACACCCACATAATCTATGCATGAAAGCAGATCTTGACACCTCTTGCCTGCTTGTGCAATTCCAATTAAATTTGGGTGCATTAATCTCTCCATATTTAATAAAAATTCACTCATTTGCTCTCTCTCACCTCCATTTTCTGCCAACTGCAGATAAAAAACCCAGCCATCCCTCTGCTTATTTGATCCTAAGGTGAAGCAATCAAACAAGTTTGCAACCTCACTGACAGATCACACAGAATGAGAAAGTGGGCTGCGAGGCAGATTAGTGAAATAGCTTCCATTACAGCTTGAAGCAGGGCCATATGCTGTCTTGGCAAGTTTCTTTAACAACAAGCCCAACTTTCCTCTCGTCTCCTTCAGTTTTGCTGTGGTGCCACAATCCCCTCCTCTAGGCACTCAGTATAACACTCCACTTTGGAAGTATGGTGCTGCAGCTTTGAAAAGCTCAAGGTTGCACTCTACCACGAGCTGCAGGGGCTGCTTTTATTTCGGTAGAGCTGCTCCCTCCAGATGTAGATGTCACAATGCATATGGTACAGCATGCATCCTCGCCGCCTTGCCTTGAGCTGACAGAGTGTGATTCCCATCCGCATGGCAGCAGGTCACTGCTGCTACAGTCCTGGGGACCGACATCCTGCTCGCTCTTTCCATGCTTTTTTATAAACGATAGGAGGCAATTTTACCAATTAAGTGTGTGGGGAAGCAGCGAGCTTGGATCAGATGCACACAGCAGCTGCCACAGCATGACTGCACCGCACAGAGAGGCTGCAAGCTCTTAAGCAAGACAGAATTATCATAGCACAAGATTAGTTCAGATATCATAAAGCGCAGTTCCAATTCCAACAGCTCCCCACCAGGAAATCTCCACCCATCCCTGCAGTTCAGATGCGTATCTATCTTGCGGTGTTAATTGTGCTGGCCTGCCACTTTACAGTGTTTTATGTAGGCGGCCCAGCTTAACAAACCTGGACAGTAAGGGCATTCCAGTGCTGGGGTGGATAGTCTGAAAATGAATAAATGCAAGTCATGCAGTTCTGCTGAACCTGTGGTTTAAAGCTTCTAATTGCTAACTTTCATCTTTTACCAGCATAAATAATAAATGTGGCATGTTCCCCATTTTCCATCACCACCACATTATTAAAGCAATAAAACAATTTCAAAGGTGTGGTTATCATGAGCTAATGGCACCTCTAGGGGATTAGTAACACCCCAGGAGACTTCTTAGTCTTAAAAAACCCGATACCCCCTGTCAGGCTCTATTAGCTCAGCTCCGTGAGAGTGTGTGCACAGAGCTCCCCGCTCATGCTATGCCACTCGGCGCGCGGGACAAGTTAAGTGACACAACTGCAGGCATAATTAGGTCAGGAGATGCTTCCAGGCAGACAATTAAATAAAAGAGAGGAGCCCTGCAATCACACACAGCTCAGATTATGTATAC
The DNA here is from genome assembly GCA_011075105.1 of Heteronetta atricapilla. Lineage (NCBI taxonomy): Eukaryota > Metazoa > Chordata > Aves > Anseriformes > Anatidae > Heteronetta > Heteronetta atricapilla. Next base: position 11,173,529 of record CM021745.1, on the reverse strand, counting down.
ACACAGGTATCCCAGCTGCCTACAGGCTGGCTGCAGCATTTTTGAGCCCAGCTCCAGAGCAAATGGAGTCTCCCCTCTCACAGACAGAAGTGGGGAGCAAGCACTGCCACGCAGAGCACCGGGGTGTGTATGCAGGGAGCTCTCCTTGCTGCACACCTGAGAGCATCTCCCCAGGATCAGGCTGGTGGGGAGGGAGTAGGTGACTTCGAGGGAGCCTGCCTGGAAGCATCACTTCACGGGGTTTTGCAAATCTGTGCTGACAGCAGAGCTGTCTGTGAAGCCGAGCCTGCTGCCTGGGGAGCAGTCCCTGCACACAACTGCTCTGCAGATAGTCCCCCCTCTTGCCTCCCGACGGTCTCTGGAATCTTGGTGTGACATCATTGGGAATTACATTAGGTTTAGTATCTACTGGGGCGTTAAGACCAAGCTATTTAGCACATCAAAACAACAGTATTAGCAAACAGACCTTCATTTAAGGTAATTATGCACCAAGGAGACTGCCTTATCTTTCATCTCCTGTTTATTTTGCTAACAGTCACCCAGATTCTTTAAGTAATACCTTCCCTGCTATCAGTTATCAAAGCAATGATGGAGGTGGAAGACAGCTGAATGCACTAAGCTCTGAGAGCAAAAGCCTCGCAGGAGGGAGGTGGGGGGACATGAATCAGGGTGAGGGAGGAGGGCTGCCTGCCTCTGCCTTTGTCTGGCCGTCAGCACTGCTAAGCTGGAAACCCTGATCCCACGGGACTTTGTGCAGCCTGGAGCAGGGATGGGATTTGCAGGGCATGTGCTGTGCTGCCTCAGTCCATAGAGGCTTCAGGTGAGTTCAGCAGAGCATAGCTCTTTGCTAATTGCTATTGCAAATGATCACACTGAATTTTAAAGCCCTGCTGTGCCCACACTTTGCTATCGTCCCCAGTGAAGATAAAAAGGACATGGGTGGGAGGATCTAGAGAATGGGTGTATGCCAAAGCACAATGACCTCAAAGATCGGTATCAGGCTAAACAAGGTCTTTAGATCCACGCTTCTCTCTGCTCCCCCTTGAAGGGTGTAGTCAAAGTCGGCTGCAGGCAGCAGAAGGCACTAGTGCGGCCACTGAGCAGTTCTGCCTTAACCACACCACCTGAAGCACAGTGGGAAGCGAGCTGCTTGATCCTGTGCTCAGCTGTAAAATAACAAAAGGCAGAGAAATCTCAGGGACAGTTAATTGTCTTTTTCCTCTGCAGAACGGGGCGGGGGGGGGGGGGGGCTGACTCATGTCCTAGTGATGCTGAAGCAATGGATTGGTTGCATTTGGAAGAACTACTGTGGACTGGATAGTTTTTGTTGCTGTTGGTGTGAGAACTTAGTCAATAGGCTGGTTGTAGAGGTAAAAACCCTCTTACTGTGACTCAGGGGAAGGATATACTTACTGCCTGGGTCCTAATTCTCAAGTGCATTCAAAAGAAAGGAGCTATGAAATGTCTGAAGCAAACAAAGCCTTGGAATAAACCATCCTGCAGTGTTCAAACAGCAAAAGCACAAGGAATAAGCATGAACATAAGCTGTAGGATCTGGCTGTCCATCTCCAAAGAGAAGGGCAGGGGTCTGGAAGTTGTCATAAGCTTATATGTAGTAAAATAATACAGATTTGAAGAGGGAATTCTCACAACATTCAGAAGTTAAGCTAGCTATGGCTGATAAGTAGAACAATTGGGGGAGTTATTTTAGTTTTTATAGCTTTTTCATATGTGTCTCGTGGAAACATTAATTTAAGTCCTTTGGGATATTGGTGCAATCATGCAGATGAGAAAAATCATGAACTGTAAACAAAGAACTGTAAAAAATGAATGTGCTATGTTACAGAAGGACATCCAAGAACGCATAATTCAGTCATAGTCTAATACAAAGAGTAAATTGGGATACCAGAGGATTCTGCTGACTCTGCTAAATAGGGAGATTTTGAATGCACCCACAGGAATAATACCAAAAAAGGACCTAGGTAGACTAGAAAGCAACAAAATACTGAGATTTAATGTGGAAAAACTGTAAGTAAATCTGTCTAGGGAAAACTAATCCAAAACACAGATGTTCTACTGGAGAGAGAAATCTTGAAAGCAGTCATGTTAAAGCAGACCAGGAATGACAACAGAGTTAATGCTAAGTCCCCAGCGCAACAGGCAGCAAAAATCAGGCTGGGGAGTTTGCATGTGTGTGCTGACAGCCCACTGCTGGCTCGCTTGCTCCTGTGGAGCTGCTGTAATCTCTTGCCTGTGAAATGCTAATTCTAGCGGTGTGATCAGCAGAGAGATAACACAAAGTGGAGGCAACTCTGAGAAGTGCAACAGAATTATGACAAGCGTGGAGGAAACAACTCATTTAACACATACCACCACTTGGGTAAGGTGTAAGATCAGAGATAAGCCCATTAACACTGAAACTGAAGTATTGCATGTTCCATCACATAGCACACTTGAAAACTAAACAAATACCTAGAAACCTAGCAGCAGATTGTCTGTGTTGCAAAGGTCAGGTGTTCCAAAAGGCTGTCCTTTACCATTCTTTGTGACAGTTCCTCTTAAAAACCTGCCCAGGACTGACAGAGAAAACATGCAAAGGCAAGAGCAGAAAAGAGTCTTCCTGTGTGACTTTCTCAAGAAAGTCTTTCTTCTTAAGAAAAAGCTACTGGATTAAAGATAACTAATGAAATGTCCAGGTAAACACGCTCAGAAATGCTGTTCTGTACTCAGAAAAGGGAATGTTATTCTCTGCTGGGCAGAAAGGCTGCTGAAGACAGCTAAAGCTGACAGTTCGTGGTGGTGACAAGGCTGGTGCTCCTCTCACAGAATGGCTGAGGTTGGAAGGGACCTCCAGAGATCACCTAGTCCAAGCCCCCTGTTCAGGCAGGGTCACCTAGAGCATGTTAGACATCATTTCCTACCAGCAGAATCGTGTGTGCATGGCCTGAGAACAGCCTGGGCACAAACAAAGCACAGGCACAATTTGCTGCCTGCAGGTGAGGTTTGATGCCCTGCAGCCTCCCATGGGTGCCGTCAGGCTGGCTGGTGGCATGCTGCTCCCCGGCAGCCAGAATACCTGGCATGGGCAGCACAGCCAGCCCCGCTGCCAGCTCCAGCTCTTTATTTCCAGAGATAGCTAGCATCCAGTCTGGGAAGAGAGGCAGCTGTTGGAGGCACGGGGCAATGACAGCCGCTGGGGAGCATTTCTTTCCACTTTTTCTCCAGGAGGCCGTCTGAGGTGTGGCAGGGGGCACGAGGAGGGATGCAGAGTGATGCCCAAGGGGTGCCCAGGGTACCCACCCCCAGGGTCCCCCAAGGCCGCTTTCTTAGGGCTGCTGAAGACCCACATTGCCATCTAGTGCCAGAGGAGCACCAGCACAGCCGGCAGGCTCCACGGGCATGTGTCCCCGGAGCCGCAGGACGGGGCAGTAAATCTTGTGCTGCTCTGCTGGAACCCAGCGACCCGAGGGCAACCCTGCCGTCGGGACTGCGCTGCCCCACTACGCTAAAAGGCTTATAAACCATGCAAGAAAAGCTTTGTTTAAGCTCAAAATGCTGTAGCTCCTGATGACATCATGCTAAAAAAAGATGCAGCTAAAGTCAGGTTCAGTAGTGATTAAAGTGTCTGATATTTAGTTACTTCTGTAGAAGTTTACGTGCTGATAACCCTCCTGCCTCCCTGACCTACAGCCTGGGTGCCGCAGCCTGGCCCTGCCCCGGGCACTGGGCACTGGTCGGGCACTGAACTGTGACAGGTTCGGTCAGAATCGCGGTGTTCGCCTTGCGGTTCTGGCCAGGACCCAGCTGGAGCACCTCAGCTCCACCGGCTGCGGTTTGCCTGCAGGGAGAGGGCGCGGGAAGGCGTGAGGCTGAGCAGGCTGGGTTCTGCCCGCAGGCCTGCCCAACGCTGCTCCTGTGAGGTCTGGAGCAGTTGTTTGCTTCCACCCAGAGCTGATCCCGTTACGGTCTACCTCCAAAAGAATAGATTGTAATTACAGTATTTTCTGCGGCATCTTTTCATGCCAAGCACTTGCATACACACAAAGGCAGGCATGTACGTATTTTTCATGGGCATTCCTGCCATTAGAGATTGAACTGTTAAGTGTTGCCATTGTGTGCTACAAAAATGCCTAGAAGCCTCAGGAGAGATGAGGGCTTCCCTGTTCAATAGGGTATACACACTTAATAAAACTCAATCTCACCTGTGCAGAGCTGGCAGCCTGATTGGGATGGGAGAGAGGCATGAGCAAGCACAGTGATCTGCTCCACACCATAAAGCAGGTCAGTAAGTGACCCAGGTCTCCCAGGTTTCAACTTGCCGGGCAGTCTTTCAATTAAATGTTGTACACGGTAGAGTTTGTTTATTTTTCAGACTGGTTATGCCCTCGTAACAAAGGGCTCCCAGGAAAACCAGCCACTTCATGGTTTCATGGGCTCATTGAGAGGAGAGAGATCCTGTTCGCTTCCCTTCCTTTCTCGTGCCGTAAGTGGGAACTTGGAGCACCACTTGGCAAAGATGCGGAGAGCTGGCAAGCTCAGCTGGAATATTCATTAGTGGATCCTGAAAACTCCACCAAGCAACTTGGTGGCACAGTGCAGTTATTAAACTTGCACAGGGAAGTGGCAATCTGTGACCGAGAGCTCATGGCTTTCTAGCCCAGTAGGTACCACAGTGAGCTTTGTCACCACAAAGGTGAGGTGCAGGGCAAGGTCAGCTGCCCCCTGCCACGGGGGGTAAGGCCTGAAGGCAAGTGTCCTCCTCGTGCATCATGATCTTCTCTCAAGAGATCCCATAAAGGAAAAGACTTTCAGAAACACCAGCTGATGGCAATCATCTCCTCAGCTCATTCAAAAGTCAGGCTCATCAGGTGACAGGAAGAAAACATGTACATTGGGAGGTGGAAGTTAGCACAGGTTCAGAGGACTGCAGCATTTCACCTATAGCCCCTTAAACTGCTGCTGCAAGACAACATCCACTGGGTGACACCCAGGCCCTGTAAAAGAACACCTCTTTACTGAGACGAGGAAAATTTTAGCACAAAATAATTACAATAGGATCTTTCTTTCCCCCCCCCCCCCCCCCACCATTATCTCTGTGAAACCTATTTATTTCAGGCCTGCTGTGTCAGATCTAATAGCTGCATTTTTCTCTCAGAAAGAGGCAAGTTTTCTTTTAGAAGTGTTAGTTTTTCATGACATGCAGTCTCAGTTTCTGTACAAGGTTTTAAACTCCTGCTCTCTGGTGCAGATCAAGGACCAGCTTCCTCCTCAGTGTAATTCTGCCTAAGCCCATGCATTTACACTGGGGATGAATTTTGTCTGTAAGGTCTGTGATTCTTAGGCAGAGGCTTATTGACAAACACTGTGCTGAAGACATTTACATTCAGCAAGGTTCGTAAGCCAGTGAACATCTGTTCTCTCGTTAGCAGCCTCCTCAGCATTTGCCCTGTAGGCAATAATCTACAGGACAAGTTTCCCAGCACCTAAACTACTGTAGGATAATTCTTTAACTAAATGGAAAGCAAAGCCCAAGGCCCTGGGAATTTGCTTTTGTACAATAATCTTTTGTGTGCATACAGTGGAAACCAGAGGATTATGGAGTCAAATCATGAGAATTCAGGTCAAGTGGGATTGGGGGGGAAGAGGGGGAGAATATGACAGAAGCACCAGTGGGAAGGTAATGATCCCAGGGGAAGTAACGTGATGCTTGCAGATAAGCCTGTTCTGCTGTCATGGTTTAATTTTACACATTAGTATTAAAATTTCTGAGCATTTGCCGAACATCAACTCTCCTTTTACTGGATGAGGTTCTTCTGTAGTTTTTTTTTTTTTTTTTTTTTTTTTTTTTTTTTTTTCTTCCCCTTTAGCAGTTGCATTATTTCGGACTCTCCTTGTTTTCTTTTGCCATGCCTCCATTTTCTAGCTCTTTTACTATTTTTCTGCAATCTGAGTGTTTGTGTTTAAAGCTCTTTCCACTATTCCTTCCTCCCCCTTATTTTTCTCATTCCTACACACTTAGCCTGGATCAAGGATTTTCAAGATCCTCTAGATATACAAAGCAATTCATTTATTTCCCCTGGACATTTGCTTAATGGAAGGAAGGAAATGTTATTAGAGAAAAGCACTATGAAAAATGTGATGCTTTTTTTCTTTCTGGCAAGGGATTGATCTGGATATCCAGACTGACACCCAGAAACTGTATTCAAATGACTGCCTGATCTTGCTACAATGCAGACAGACACAGCTGAATCCCATCAACCATTTAACATGAACTCAGCTGCTGTAGGATGTTGAAGTGATGGGAGGGTGTGCTGTTGGGCACTGACTGCTGGGAAAATAGGGGAACAGAAGGTGTTAAATTAGACATAGATGTAAGCAGAGAAAACAACACCTAGGAAAACTTAGTCTTCTGCAAAACTGAGCGGTTGTACAGCTCAACTGGAAATGAGGATTTTCGTTACCTTTCTAAGAAGCTAGATAATGTGGCAGAAAGGTTATTTTCTACCTGTGACACAACATCCTGTTTCATTTACCATGTATGAGACCTGGAACAAAATATCTTCTCTACTGTCTTTGTGAGATCTAACAGGCTAAACGAGATAGGAGTGAGCCATTGCACAAAGCAGCTCTGCTTTCCAATCTGCAAGTGGTGGTGGACAGCAAGAGTCTATAGGTAGTTGGACCATGAAAGCACTGTAGGCTGGTAAATGTGTGTGTGTGTGTGTATATATATATATATATATGTATATCCTGGTTATAGCATTTTACCACTTCCAGAAAAAGAGTATATGAGTCTGCATGGATGGGAAATCTTCATTATATGAAAGTCACACGTGGCACTACATTATGAATTTATGCTACTTGGTGTACCACCATTTGCTCACTGTGTGTACCACCATTTGCTCACTGTCATGCTATTTGCTAGACGAGCTATGTCCTGCTGAAGTTAGCTCTGCACGCAGAGTGTCGCTTAATAAGGAGCAGCAAACACTTTAGTTCCTAGTTATCCTCTGAAAATAATAATAATAATAAACTTAGTCTGTCACGTGCAAAAGGAGAAAATACTTTGTTAGTGCTTGTTTTGGAAGACTTTCAGTCTATAAAATAATTTATTGCCTTAAAGAATGACATAATCTTGATCATTGCAGTCATATGTCAGAAAAGTCCAGATCTTTTTTTATATTGTCTAAGGACTGTTAATTCAGTCCTCTTCTGTGTGTGTTATGAAAGTCCCAAGTCCTCTGTCTACATGTGGTTTTTCCTAATACCTTTGAGAGATTCTGCATTCTTACTCTTTTTCCTTTGCATCTCATCTTTAGTTGGTTAGCTCACATGTTCAAGGTGAGCATGATGGGCCAGGAAGGGAGCATGGAGGGATCATGTAAGCCTTTGTAGGGAGTAACCTAGAGTTTGGATGTCACATTTTTAAAAGTACAGTAGAGAATACAGATGTTATGGATTGTATTAGCTTGGTCTGCAGGGATCTACATCCTGTATTGGACGAAATAGTTTGACCTCTTCTATTGAAATGCTAATGTCTGACCGTTTCCTCCAGCAAAATGAGTCTCATTATTTCTCATTGTAGCCTACATTTACCCTTCCTCCAGTCTCCATCACCCTGACCCTGGAGTTTCTGCTTTTCAAATATGCGCTTAAAATTTGTCTGCTATGTGATCGTTTTATGAGGTGATATCATGAGGTATAAGTATGTGTTCCAGCTGTGCTAGTGACCCTGCCTATAAACCAAGGAGGTTGGCTTAGTATACTCTTGCCCTCCTGCTTAATGTGACTTAAGACAAGATGCAGTGATCCAAAGTGCAAAAGTGAAAGAGAGTGAAAATACAGATTAGACCCTGGAAAAAGGAAACTCTAAGTGAAACCGACTTTTTATCTCTTTGTGTCTTCATGTTGACACTACATTAGGAAGGCTGACATCAGATATCCCCAGAGGCCCAAATTCAATTTTCAATCAAATGTGAAAGACTGGCTTGTAAAGGCCAAGAATGAATTGGTTCTGCCAGAAGAAAAATTAGCACAGAAACAAGCTTATTTCCAGAGAAACTACTAAAAGAACTCTGTGATGACTTAATAGGGATTGTCCTTGTCTGATTTTTTTTTTTTTTTAACTTAGTGGAAGTCCAGGGTTTGAAATGATCAGTCTTTACAAGGAGCACATCCATCTCCAGACTGTTGCATGCAGTAATTTGTAGTCAAGATTACTTGATTACAAGACAACTAACATTTACAAAAGCAATACAGACGTGTCAGTCCTACTTGCTTCCATTTTCCTCTGTAAGAAGCTGCAGATATTTTGTTCAGTGTAGCTGTCACACTATTTCTTAGCACCAAGTTCTCATATTGCTATGGTTCTAGGCCATTTGCTATTACAGAAGATTTAGGTCTGTGGTTTTTCAGCCTTTTTTGATTTGTGGATCCCTAAATTTTTTTTTTCAACCAGTAATGCAGACTCCTTTAGGAATTTCACATATGTAAAGTGCTGTTTGGCATACATGAAGTTGCTTTTTCTCCATCTCCTCACACAGATTCTTTAGTTTTCCATGGGCTTGCCAGGGTCTGTAGGTCACGAGCTGGAAACCAATGATTTAGGTGAGCTCTTGAACTATTGCTCCTCCATGCATACACTGGTGCAATGGTTGAGTGCCATAAAATGAGTAACATCAAGGCTAATGTTTGAGGGATTTTGTGACTTTCAGAGCTTTACAGTTTCAAACCTGAATACGGGGTGTTTAAGTGATTAGTGTTTGCATAAACAAAAAATACATGGTGATGGTGCACCAAAATCGATGTTGTCCTACTGCCTTAATGGCTTTGGATGCGGAGCTGTGGGTATTCCAGCTGCCCCATAAATTGTAACAAGTTGCCTCCAGAGCTTTAGCTATCAAGTAATACATGTTCTTTGTTTTTTTCTAAGCCTAGCCCAAATTAAATAATCTACTATTTGATTACTTTAGATGGAGCTCAGGCTTAGGAGAAAATGTGGGATAAAGACCATGCATAAATCAACTTTGTCTCTGCACTACTTATGCACCATATTCTGCCCCAGGAGAACTGGCACACTTCTAGAGCCCATCAACACCACTCTAATGGCTGAGAGACAGCTATTAGTAGGAAACACCTACTGAGCTGCTCAGCCTTTCTAGCCCCTGTATTTATACAGCAGAGGGGTACTGCATCTTCTCCTGCTCATCACTTTGCTGTCAGTGAGCTGGAGGGGAACAACATCCACCCACTTAGAAGTATGGAAAGACTGCTGTAATCATTCCCATTACTATAGTCCCTGTATGCTCTAAGCACTGACCACATTTCTCCTGTATGAGTTTCAGTGCATGTGTGAAACACAAAGAGGGTCTAAAGATCACATGCTAAAGATCAGCCAAGGTGATCTGATGTTAAGGTGATGTCCTGACGACAGAAGATTGTTGTCAGGGTTGTTTGTCTCCTGACAAAAGTGGGTATCAGGGATAGGCAGATGGAACAGTAGAAGACAACAATAAGATAAGATAAAGCCAGTGTATTAGTCCATGGTCTTGGAACACCATCTGGACCATCTGGTGATATGTGCTTCTGCAGGTACCACAGGAAAAAAAAAAAAAAAAAAAGAGAGAGAGAGAAAGTTTTGAAGGATGGTGACTTCCTGTAGCTGTTCCACAGCACATATGGTAGTAGTCTGAAAATGTAACCGAGAAGCACTGCAGACTGGCAATGTTGCCAACCAGAGTTGAATTCCTAAAAGTTAATTTAAGATGATAGGCTGGATGGACACAGGTCACAGTCAGTCTTGGGAATGAATCAAACAGCTTTTTCCTTGCTGCAACAGAGAATGCTGAATCAAAGGAGGGAGGTAAATAGAAAGTGACTTGGTCTAAGCAGGGCTTTGGCTAAGAAAGACAATCAAGTGAGACATCAAATGATTAAAAACACAGGCAAGGATAATGCAGCAGTGGTGATGCAAAAGTGAAGAGAACATAGCTAAGAGCTCTAGATGTATGTATGGAGAGACAAGGTTATGTATCTGATCTGTTATACTGGAAGAAACTGTAAATGTGGACATTTTTTCTGAACAGGTGGGTCCAGAACAAGGTCCAAGCTGAAGATGACATCTGATTTGCATTTCTTCTTACTCTCCTTTACTTGGCATCTGTTGTAAACCTACCGTTCCCTAGCCTGAGACTGATCTCAAGGTCATTGTTTTGATTCTACTCTTATCCCTCCTGCCAAGAATTTTATAGAGCTTGGTGTTCTTTATAATGAAAGTATACTGCCCATCAGCTGATATTTCCAGATTTTCAATTTTCTTTTTGGCCTCCTAAGGCTTTAATATGAAACCTTCCATCTCACTGTCCATCAGAACCACTGCTCTTGAATTATGGCCAATTTCCTCTTAATATCCACAGCAGGAGTTTTTAATAAATCAAAACAACAAAAAACTGCTGGCTTATTCCCATCCTCCAGTGCTGATGGATTTAACTCCGTGCCAATAATAAGCCAGACAAGATGTTACAGAACCTTTTGTTTCTGTACAGGCAGTAGAAGATACTCTTCCCTTCTTCAGGAGTCAACTCTGTGTAAAACAGGCATGTAACCCCGTGCCTCCAAAGATAATGTAAAATAAAAACACTAATGCTTATCCAGCAAACAGCATTAAGAGGAGGCAAGGAAAAGGGTGAGATGTTCCATTAGGTCCAACAGGCCTCTGTTCTCTGAACCAGTGAAACTTCTCTGCTTTAATTACAGTTACACACATCCTACTTGGGGCTGACTTTCCCTGCAGACCTGTAGAAAACCTGATGACACTCCTGACCATCTTTTCTTCTGATTTTTCTGTGTCATTTTAGTTCTTGTGTTTAGGTTTCTAAAACCTTGTTGCCTAAACCCTTGTTCATAACCTGGTTGAAGCTACATGCAATTGTCACTACATCTGTAACTTCTCCCCTCCCTAAGGTTTCTTTCTTTCAGAGGCTGAGATGGATGTATTTCTCCACTCAGCCACTCTTATAGCTCTTTTCCAAGGGATGCATCCTATCTGAACTTGGCAGGGAACGTGCATGACATTAATTGTAGGACCAGTCAGCACTATTGCTGACTTCCTGGAGAGAAGCTCACAAGTGAACAGCTGAGACATTTCACTCTAAACGGTGGTGTCTGTGGCCCCAGCTGGAGGGGGCGTATCACTCACAAGCTACGGTGAAACGTATGGTGTGGGCAGTTATGGCCTTTGTGCGGATCACTTCTGTATTTTTACTTTCCAGTGGTGTTAATTTGGCACCCCCTGGAGGAACGATGCTTGAGAACACTTACGGAAAGTAAATATTTTTTTAAAAATCACCTTTGATTAAATCGATTGTTTAACCAGTAAGTTTTCCAGTTATCTATGTAGAGGGAGTCTTCGCAGAAATGTTAATGCAATTTTTCTGTAGGCGGTTTTTTATCCTGAGGTGATACATGCGACTTTTTTTCTTCTGTAGACTAAACATGTCAATCTAAGACTGACTGTGGAAGTGTTAGAGAATTTCTTTAACATCATGAAGTAAACACTAAAAACAAACAAACAAACAAACAAACAAAAAAAAAAAAGAAAAGAAAAAGCTTGAATCTGGCACAAGATACATAAGAATCAGTATATGTACTTTTTCTCATGGCTAGTATGGGCTTATTCCAGGCAAATGGGGGAAAAGATCTTACTATAGGCTGTGTCTGGATTTACAAACCAAACCAAACCAGTATCTTGGGCCACAGGAAGAAATACGTGCATTTTGCTAATGAAGTTGAATCACTTTTTTTTTTTTTTTTTTTTTTTGACAGAAAAGACAATGTCCTGGGCTTGTGAACTAGCTACAGATTTTCATGGTCAGAAACCAAAAAATGACGAAGTATCTCTGTTGCCCCTCCAGGCTTTAAGAGAAATGGGATGGAAAAATAAATAATATTTTTTTAAAAAAATAAAGTAAGTAATTCTAAGTTGTATATTGGCACAGCTTTAAAATTCTATTTCAATTGAACAAAATAACTGAATGTTAGCAATTTTTAAAAAGGAAAGTCAACAAGGTATTTTGTAATTATTATCACTTTGCTCTCTTCAAGAAATACCCGATTGAATTACAAAGGAATTTAAAAGAGATCTGAGAACATTGCATATCAGTGCTGCATCCAGTCAAGCTAACCTGTGAAGTGTGATCAATAATTGCATTATTTTTGATCTGTGTTTATCAGCTGGGCACTGAGCAGTGTTATCATTGCTCCTTCTACCCCAGCAACAAAGCTTAGTCATTGTCCCTGCTGAAAGGGACTTCTTCCTGGAAAACACATTGTTTCAATAGCTCCTATATGCATGTTTTTGATGTGTTGGTTTTTGTTTGTTTTCCTGGAAAGTCCTTTGCATTTTCCTGGGGTCTGCTGCCTAGAATATGGTCCTTCTTTTTGACATACTTAAATCCAAACTCACTGCAGCTTAACCTTGAAACTCATGGGAAATTCAAAGGCTTTTCAGTGGACTAATGGAGAAAGTCACAACACAGACACTGTCATGCTAGTTTCCACTAGATTAAAAATTTCCCAAACACAAACATTGGTCAGTAATGGATGTTTGGATAAACAGTGTAAGAAAAGGAACACAAATGATCCTTTTCCTGTTTCCTTCTCATATGATGTTTCTAGCTGTCTTCCTCTCTCTACCACATAATAAGGCAGAGATCCGGGACTGGCTGCCTGATCTGGAAAACACTTTATGTTAAGAGTGCATTCTAATTCACATCAAGGGAAGAACATTGATCATCTGCAGGATTGGACTATCAGTATTTAGAAGAATGCTGGACAAAAAGACTGCCCTTGGTATGTTTTCTTTTACTCTACAAAGTTGTTTTTCCTTGCCCACAGACAAGCAGCCAACAGTAGGAAACCACAACTGAAGATGGCTGTGAGAACATTACTCTTGCTGGGTTAGGAAGGTCTTTATTTTCCATGCAAAACACATAATTATTAGTTTAATTATATAGCATGTTTTCCATGTTGCATTTGCCAGATCTGATATTGTTAAGAAATTAGTATCACTTTCACCAGTGGTGAAAAAAAATCGCAGAGAAAATTAAACAGCATTGGTCTTTCTGCATGCTATCTATCACAGGGTGACTGAGAGTTCCAGTCATTAATGTAATACAAATGCATTTGAAATTTTACAGTAGGATATGATTAGCTGCCTTCAGGTCCTTTTCAATAGGATTGATATCTATGTTATTCTTTATCAGGAATTCCTATTTTTTTTTTGCTAGAAACACTATCAAAGGTGACAGTTTCTGGCTTGTATCCATCTGTGTATCGTGGAGTATTTTGAAACAGCTTGTGTTATGTATCCCTACAGGTAGGCAAAAAGAAATAATATATGTAGCTTCTTTTTCTCCTGAAATTAAAATATACTTAAGCAGTCCAGAGCCTGAAAATGAATTCCATTCCATTTAGACTGACCTGAACTGTAGAAGGAAGAAGGGGAAGTGTATTGCTAAAGAAACATTAACCGATGGAACAGATGGGAAAGACTCTCTAGAAAAATGTTCTTGTTCATTCTGCCCAGTTCAGAGTGGTGACTGGTACAGAACCAGCCTGTTCAGGGGTGGTTTCTTTGTAACGTCATGTAAACCACCCTGAGCTGGGAGGGACATGTCCTCAGTGTACACTGAAGGCAGCTATAGCAGTCTGCTGTGCAACTGCATGGAGCAGCAGATCGGTACATCTCTAATTATTATTTATCTGGCTGGCTAAGCAGTGCAGCATTTAAAACCTAATTTGTTGTATAATTTAATTTTAATTGAGTCTCCCATCCACACAGGACTCGTTAAGCTAGCTGTATGTTTCACTTGCTGTCTTTTTACATGGATACTATGGGAGAATTGCAGGAGCTGAACCAATCATTCGCTTGCATTGTGCTATCACCAAGGTGCAGTAATTCCTTGGTGTGATTGCAGAGGGATCTCTTGGCTTGAATATTTGGGAAATATGTTTTCTCTATGCCACAGCATAACAAAACAACTTCCTCCCTCAGCTAATGCCATGGTTTACACAAAAGATTTGGTTGTTGGGCTTTCAGTTACATCTCCCATAGGCTGGTATTTTCCTCTGCCGCTCAGAGATAACAATTACTAGTAAATGTGAGCAGTAATAAAAATGAAGCACTGTGACAATGCTTTTGAGTGATAGTAACTTTCACTGATGTGCCTCTTTTCAAGTGTATAAAAGGCAGTAGTTCTCAGTGAGGACAAAGTTGAAAGTAAGCAGGGCATTTTACAGACAAATCCTTTTGGAGGAATGCACAGGCCAATTCGTGTAGAACCAATTTTGTGTAGTAGTATTACTAAGGGATGAGTTATAGGCTAAAGTCAATAATGCAAAGCTCTTAAGTATGTGCATCAATTTTGACTTACATGGATGCTTGTTTTCTCCTGAACTGGGGCCCATGTGGCTGAGAACTGTGAAGCAATAGTGTATCAATTGAAACTGCAGATCTTGAAACTGCAGATCTTAAACACTTTTTAAAAATTATTTAGCTTGTACCCATAGAGATGTGGGGCTTTCTAGCACAGGCTGGTGTCGCTGTGAAGTTCATGTGGCCAAGGGGATCCACAGGGGTTCCAGGAAAGCTTAAGATAACAGCAAAGTCTCATCGCTCAGGCCTGTGAATCAAGTAGGAGTATCAAAGCAAAGAGGTCCAAATGGTTTTGCTTTCAGTGTGTTTTCTTTCTTTTCTTTTTTTTTATTTTTATTTTATTATTATTTTTATTTTTTAAGCCTTCTGATTTAATCCCAACTTCAAAAGTTTTTGGGGGTGGTGGGGAGGTAGGGGGCAGAGTTCACTGCAACTGTCTGGGTTGTATGACTAATGTAAGAAGCTGATGGTGGGGGAGATCTAGGGTATCTCAGCTTCCTCCTGCTCTATTTTGATGTACTTAAAACTGTCGAAGTTCCTTGGATGAATATGGTGAAGGAACTCAAAACCAGAAAGCTGCTACTGGTGTTGTGCACAAGGATATCAGTTAATCTGCCTAAGAGGCCATCTTACTTGTGGTGCTAATTGGCCTAAGCAGAGTATGGTAATATTTGTACAAATGTCCCAGGAAACACTTGAAACAGATATACAGAAACAAGAGACAGGAGTGCAGACTGACCAACAAATGGGTAGTAGTGATAATTTTTTATGCAAGGGGGGAGGAGAGGACCACCAAATTCAGATACTGTCTTAATAGCCTTTGCGGAGCTGGCGTGTGGGAGGGGAAGCTATTTGTGAAATTTTTCAATGGTTCAAAGGAAGAGGGAGTGATGCATAAGAGGATATCTTTCAGGAGACCCTAAGGAAGAAGCTCCAGCCTACGTGGATGTGTCCACCAGAGGACAGGCAGCTGCCTGGTGGGCAGGCACGAGCGCTGACAGCCTGAGGTAACAGCCGTCAGGCTGGAGGGTGAAGGCAGCACCAAGCACGTGATGGAGGGAGACGGTGCCGCTCCGTGGGACTTCAGACTGACCTAAGGCAGGAGCAGGATGTGCGCAAGTGAGGAGGTAAATTGTTCGTGGTCAGTGTAGCACCTTGAGGTTGCTTTGGGTGGGATGGAAGGGTGTGAAGGTGAATTAGGAGGCCTGGGGAAATGAGGATGAGAGTGATGGCCCCACAGAGGCTGGATTAGTGCAGTGAGGCTGCCCTTGGGGAACTCATGAGACCTCCCACTTGATGTTTTGCTCAGTTATGTTTTTTGTTTAGAACTGTAGAAGAGTGAGTTAAAACAGGGTGCAAGCTACAACCTCAAGGCTCACAGCGGAAAGAAGAGATTTAAAAACAAACAAACCCTACTACCTTTGCTACAATCTCTTCATAGTATAAAAATGAGATGGTTATGAGGGTAATGAAGAGCACTGTGGTGATTCTTAAGGGTGTGGGAAGCTCTGCTACTTGCTCTTGTCCCTCCTAGCCCTGGGTTTGGGTACGTAACGACTCCCTCAGTGGTTCATCTGGGGCTTCCCACTGCAGGCACAGACCCCACCAAAGGGCACTGATACCAGCTCAGCGTGAACATCATTTCTAAAGTGCTTCCCTTGCAAGTATGTTTTTATTTAACTACCAACTCTTCAATAACGAAGAGTTAAACTACCAGTATTTTTCACTATCCGCGACCGAGCTCAGCCTCTTGCCATCACGCCCAACCCGCTGTGAGACCCTCGGTCCGCCCTCAGCAAAGATGGCGCCCCCTGCGTTGTCCCCCTTGCGAGCCAGCCCACACCCAAGATGTCCGCCGAGGCATCGCCCTCCGTCCCTCCCTCCCCTCCCCGTCTCCCTTCTCTCCGCGATGCGCCGCGGAAGACGCGACGCTCTAGCCGGCGCGGCTCGGTGTCGGGCGCCGGAAGGTCCGCCCCCGCCGCCGGTGCGTTCTTTATGGCCGCCTCCAATGGCGGGCCGGGCCCCGCCCCGCGGCGATCAGCTGAGGGCGGCAATGTCTGGTGACAGGAGCCGCCTCGGCCGCCGCGCTGGGTGTAAGGGCCGGGCCGCGGGAGGGGACGCCGGGCCCCGAGCGGGCAGCCGGGGGGGGACCGCGGCAGCCCTCGGCCTCCCCTCGGAGCGGGGCGACGGGGAGAGGGGCGGTGAGCTGCGGGGAGAGGGGAGCGCGGGCCGGCCCTGCCCGCTGCCCCTCAGGCGGAGCCCTGCGAGGCGGCCGCGAGCGGCCCGGGGAGGGCGTTCCGCCTCGGCACAAAAGGGGGCGGGCGGGGGCAGGGAGGGGGCCCGGCGAGCCCCCGAGGGGCGAGGGGCCGTGTGCGGGGCCCGGCCCCCGTGAGGAGAAGGGGGCGGCCGGCCGGCTGGCTATGTCCTCCCCCCCCCGCCTCACCCCGGGTGCTGTGTGATTTGGGGTCGCTTTGTTTGTTTGTTTTTTTTGTCAGATGTGAATCCAAATGGAGCGCTCGGAAGGAGGCGAGCAGAGCAAGCAGCAGCAGCCCTGGGGGAAGCTGATCCGGCTGGGTGCTGATGAGGCAGAGCCGCACGTCCTGCTGCTGAAAAGAGAATGGACGATCGGTCGGAAGAAAGGTGGGACAGGCTGGTTGTGCTAGGGCGGGCTGGAGGGGACAACAGGGAGCCCCTCCTGGCACTTAAAGCATTAGGAGATGGAATGTAAGTCGTTGGACTGAGAGTAGTTGGGTCTGGGTGCTTTCAGCTGTCGGAGGTGCTCCCCAGACCGTCCCATGTTCCCCTTGGCGCTGTGCAAAGAGGAAGTTTTACACAGACCTTTTCCTCATTTTCACCAGATTTCAGCACGCACACCTTTACAAGCAAACGTGCCTTTTAGGTCATCAGTGACAGTTTGTACAAATAAGAAAAAATGATAGTTAATTCAGAAGAGTGTCTGCATTAGTCTTATTTGTGTTTCATTTTCATTTCTGTGGTTAAAATGAGTTGGAGCTGCAATACAAAATACTTGGGCTTCACAGAAAAGCAAATGTCCACATAAAACCTCACACTGCTTCTCGCTATACTTGATTGCCAACAAGTACAGAAAGTTTCTCAGAGTGGATTTAAAAGCTTTATGTTCCGCATCTAAGGCTATTAATATTTGTCTCTTATTTTAATGCTTACTGTACTTAAACCAGTCACCATGGTGTTTTAATTTTTTCTACTCTGCCATGACAACACTAACTTCCAACTCCTGTCCATCAGATGTGACTATTTGGCTAATTGCAGTTTGTAAAGCAACAGTCTTGAACAAGCACTAGATGTTATTACTCTATGAGAAATGCAGATAACATCTTGTTGGAAAAACATTTTATGTATTTACACATGGTAATATATATTTAGACTGCTTAACATTATCTAGGCTGTAGATAAATCCTTCAAGTTGAGGTCTAGATGAGGGTTGGATTTCTTGGAAGCTGAGTTGTTTCTGTACCTGTTTACTGATAGATCCATGAAATGAGTGACTCTGTGAATGACAAGCTTGGGCTTGTAAATATTACTCGTAAAATTTTCAAGAACGTTAGAAAGGACGAAATGCTCCAAATGAGCTTTCCTGCTACTGGCGTGATTCTGAGTAAAATTTAGGTTACTCATTTTCATTGTGCTTCCTGTTGTTGCAAGTTGTGCAACAGTTAACTGTAGCTGTTGACTGTGCCCTGAATGTTTGGCGCAGGATAGCAATAAGCTGTCACAACTGTCACCAGCAGTAGTGGCTGCTCCTTTTGGGTATGTTGTTTTTGTCAGCTGAGGTACAGTGCATCTACGGTGTGAATAGGTGAAAGTGAGTCATATTTTGGCGTTTAATTTTCCTGTAAGCAGGTGCTTTGAGTCATTTGTGAGAGAGATTAGTGTCTTACACAAGGAAATTTGAGAGTTGCCTTGAACAGTCCATGTTAAAGGGAAGTAAAAAACATTTGATCTGCTCAGAGCCCTGGAGTTGTAGGTAGGAAAGTCTCTACCATGTCAATATTGTCACTACACTTTTCCAGCATATCCCTAAATCTTAGTCAGTCCTGGGGTTTTTAATCTCCAGTCAGCTTTAATAATGTAACAGCACTGACAACAAAGATAAGGAATATTTTCTTATTTAAAACCAAACAAAAGAAAAAAGCTTTAACATAGAGCAGTGATACTCTCATTTATCAGCTGTTGGTCCCACTATTCTTCCCACTATACAAGGGTGAACCAGAAGTTAAATCAAATCAATCAATGCTACATTAATGTGGAAAAAGAGCTGGGTGCTCTGTGACATATCCCTCTAGAATTTAGCTTGAATGCATTTCAAGTATTTGTAAATTGGTACCACTCTAGAGCAGAGTAATTGTGACATGATTTCCATCTGTAAAGGCTGGGAGTGGGGAATGAAATGGAGTGAAAACATCTTGAAATGGTTGAAATAAACTTGTATCAGTACATGCGGCTACTTCACCATGTTTATGTATCACAGAGATGGACTGTGTTTCTGCCTGTATGCCAGTAGAAATATTGAACTACTGCAGATGTACATGAGTCAGTTTGCTGTGCATTTATAGCCATGTAGAATGCTGATCTGTCTGTGTAATGTGTATTTTTAAGCACACTGGAAAATCTGCTTTCTTTTTAAGGTTGTGACTTATCTTTCCCTGGCAACAAGTTGGTGTCTGGAGATCACTGTAAAATCATAGTGGATGAAGAATCTGGTCAAGTGTCATTGGAAGATACAAGGTTGGTTCTCCTGTGCACTTCTGTTGTTGTCTTCTCTGTAGCCTGTGAAGTAAAATCTTGTGTATTGCTCAAGGCATCGAGAGTAAATTCTTCTATTTTTCCTTCCTTTTTCTCTCTTTTACTTTTTGCATCTGTGGGGTGGGGTTTTTCTAGATTTTTTGGTACTTTCTAAGTATTTTTTTCTTCTTTTAAAAGAATTAATGAAAAATACTGATGATGTAATAGTTCTGTGGGATATTTCTTCAGTCCTGTGGAGGGAAAAAAAAAAAGAGGATTACAACGATGCCAACATTCTTAAAAGCTGTAAGCATGAGTGTGCCTCATTTCAGATACTTGTAAAGGGAGGTAGATACCAGCAGTGATGATCTCAAAACTCATAAAATAGTAAAAGTCTGTATTTGTTATACATCTTTCTGGTATTCAAAATACCAATAGCCTGTATGCTACAGGCAGTGTAGTTATCTGTCTGTTGTGGTGGGCATGTCAGATGCAGATTAATGCCTATTCAAACTACTTGAATAGTAAGAGATGCTTTCTAGATTTCTACTGCTTAAATTTGTTTTTTCTTTTGTTTAACCAGAATGTTTTTTTTTTTTCCCATGGTGTGTCTGTATTCAGTTAAGGGTTTGAGAACTAAAGCTCTTAATGTAAGAAGATTTAAGTACATATCTCATTGTACTGTTAAAAAGCAAAGCTAATTTAGTGGAACTACTTCTAGTATATAAATTTAATTACATGCTTCTTCATATACTGAAGGCCAATGAACTTGCTATGCTGGTGAAGTTATTTTCTGTAGAGTTTTAAGGCTACTGTGGAAGTCAAGTAGCACTGCAGGGGTTGTGGGTGGCTTCTAGTGGATTTTAGTTTTTCTTTATAAAATTTGAAATAGGAATTTGAATGGAAGGGTATTTCTTAGGAGATTGTAATCCCTTTCAAATTTTCATCTGCTTCATTTTTGACAGGATTTTTTGTCTAAAATTGCAAAAAGCTTCTGGTTTATTACAAGTCAAGAAATCTGTGACATTTCAGAATGTTTCTGTAAACCACATTCTTTTTATGCCATGCCCCTGCAGTCAATAAAGAAACAAATAATACTTTTCTGCCAGCTCCCCCCATTCTTTGTGTCTAGAAGGCATTTTACCCAAAGATGAGGATAACAGTTAAAAATACAGTGGAGTATATACATAAAGACGAAATCTAATGTGGGAGATTTTACAGGGTATCACGCTGAATCTGCCATTTCCTCTTCAAACATACCAGAATGCAGTTAAATATATTGTTCTGGTAGTTCAAGGTTAGTATCACGTACTAGCTGAGAAAAATACCTTTAGTTGACATCTTTCCTTGAGCAAAACTTTGGTCTCTTGTTCATTTAGAGACTGTGCTGATATTAAAAGGAACTCACTTCTAAATATATACCTGGGCTATTTATTTTTATTTTGTTTCCTCAAGTAAAGCCAGAACATCATGGAACTGTTCAGCTTGGAAGATGCCTAAGGAGGTCCCCTATTTCATTTTTTTATTTCCCTTTGTTTCAATTTATGATCTTTGTTGCCTCAGTAAAGAACCTGGCTCTGTCTTCTTGGTAACTTCTTCATAGGTACCGGGTGGTTGTTACTAGGTTCTGTGCTCCCCAAGCCTTCTCCCAGGTAAAACAAGTCCAGTTCCCTTAGCTCTTTAGTTCATAGGTATTGTGCTCCAGCCCTCTGGGCATTTCAGTGGATATCTGCTGGACTTTCTCAAGTTTATTAAGACCTTTCTTGTACTGGGTTACCCAAAATTAGATGTAATATTGTACATGTGAGTTAATGAGTTCCAAGCACAGTGCAATAATAATCACTGCACTTGATCATCCGACTACGCCCTGTTAATACAGCCAAGTGTGCTGTAGGCCTTCATCACTGCCAGGGCATGCTGCTGACTTATGCCTAGGCATAAATCCAAGGTGTATGATCTCATACTTGGGCATAAGATCCACCAAGATCCCTTGCTGATCTGTCCCCAGCCTTTACCGTTGCAGGTGGTTATTCCATCCCATGTGCAGGACACTGTGTTTGCCTTGCTGAACATCGTGGTGTTTCCATCAGCCTGCCTAGCGCCCTCTCTAGAGCCCAACTTTTGCATATACTGAATATAACCCCTACTTTGCTATTATCCACAAGCTTGATAAGCCATCTAGGTTGTAGCTAGAGATAGTAAACAGGACAGGTCTCTGGGTAAACCCCTGATGGTTTGTGGCTGGTGGGAATGCTTGTACTGCAAGAGGCTGTGGGACAAAATGCTAAACTTCAGGGAAAAAATGTCAGGTCTAGCTAGGACATCTGAGTAATGGCTTGTAAATGTCATCCTCCAATATTATTCCACACTTCCAGATATTTCAAACAGCAGGTCAGGCCATGTTTGCCAATCTGTGGTGGTTTCAGAGGGCAGCTGTAAATCCAAATTTGAAAAACCATCTGTTGTTTCAGGTGCATTTAGCTGGAAGATGTAGTTCAGACCTATACGGTGATAAGAAAAGCCAAAGAAATTGCGAATGCTTTCCTACCTTTCCTTCTTCCCCTCCCACACCCCCGTACCCAGCCCAGGCAAAAGGTGCAGCCAGCAGGAAGAACTAAGAACTAGCCAAGTCAAAGTGATGTAACTACTTGCAGAACACCCCACTCTTCCGGGTCTTCCAATGTTTGCACTGAATATCAGCTGGGCTCCAAAAGAGTCAAGCAGGCTGAAAGAAGAAGAATTTTGAATGTTTGAGTTGGCAATACTGATGCCCAGAGTCCCAGAAAAATACTGCAGCATCAGCTTTTTCTGCTGTTAAGTGGAAAATAGTTTGGAAACATTGCTGTGGTCAAGCTCAGATTTTTCTGGTGAAAAGGAATGCATTGAAGGAGGCAGCTAGTGTTGGGACAGTTGAACTGAGTGGACTTGTGTAATTGTAATTAATTCAAAGAACATCATTAAACACATTGTTGACTGTCCACATATTTTTTTATCTCTGTGGTAGCATACTGCGTTCTTGGATCTATTTTTGAAAAGACTTACCATAAATCTGCAGATGGAAGGAAATGTGTAGAAAACTTAATTATTGAGTAAACAGAAATGTGGAAATAACAAAACCAAGAGTTAGCAAATAGTACAATAAAACATCCATGGAATCACCCTTTTTGATGTATGTTTCTGCTTAATTTTCCAAACTGTGCCCTAGTTGCTTGGTAAAGCTTGAAAGAAATACAAGTTAACCTGACACAGCTGAAACAGTCATTACTTTGCTGTAAGTAAAAGCAATTGTAAGATTTTTTGAAATAGAAATTTAAAAAGCAACTAAGGTAACTTCTACGGACCTCCTCTTGTTGTATTCTAATGGTTTTGTTTGTTTTTTTTTTAGGATTCTGATTAAATATTAAGTGATTTTTCAGAGCAGGAAAGGTTTATTTGCACAAGACTCTTCATGGTGACAGACAAGCAGGTATTCCCTTTCTGTGGGGGAACAAGAGATTGATCTTCAGTGGAGAGTGGTGTCCTTTCTGCTACTAAATTCTACCTATCCTGCAGTCAAGCTATTTCTGTGAATGTGAAATAAATAAAAAATGATACAGTAGAGAAGGGCTTCAGTAACTTACTAAAATTCAAAATTCATTTAAGTTTACAGTGTGCTCAGGATAATATGCACTTAAATAACTTCTAAAACTATTAACCCGTAAGTCTTACCATAAATTAGATTATTTTCCTGGATGGACACCAGTAATTACTAGAAAGTAATAGACTGTTATTTTGTTGGGAAGGATACCAAAGTACCTTACAATACACAGATCATTTATCTACTTCAAAAATAGGCGTTGTCTGAGCGAAACGTGGTTGTTCATGTAAATTCCCTATAACAGCCTGGATAATGTATAGTTCATTAATCAAACTGTAAAGTCATCAACTATGTTGGAACTGAGTCAAGGCCTTTTTTTCCCACCTTTTTAGAAAGGTGACATTGGGACCTTTTGTGACATTGTTTCACTACTCAGACAATTTATATCTGATGGACCTGTTTTTCTTCTCCACGTCAAAAATACAGCCTGTTAAAATAAATTCAGTAGTAAGTCCACATTAATGACCTCATGACCTTCATATTTAGGATTCTCGTTGTATTTTCTACTTACCTTGTAAGGACCTTACTATAGTCTGAAACATCAGAGGAACGTGCAAATGTCATTATTTATCATGCGTGTCTCATTAAAAAATACCCACAACATTAATTCAGTATGTCACCATATCTGTTAAATGTCTCTGAACATTTAAACTGAACCCTGAAAGTGGAAATGCTAAGTAAAAGAATAACACGATTATCTGGGGTAGTTGGATTTTTTTTCTTTGATAATTGTGGGATATAAAGACAACTGCTTCAGTTTGCTAATGTATTTAAGAAAAGCTTATGATTTTCTGTGTTGAGACCAATTTATTCCTATTTCATTTGGATGCGTAGATGCCACATAATTAATTACTTAGTTCTTATTGATGTCAGTATAACTGTGCAGGACTGAAAAGATTTGGATATTTGTAGCTACTTTGTGGATTAGGGTCCTGGGTGGCAGTTTGCATCATTAGACCAAGAATGAGTGGTTACTGGTGCATAACGGTGATAATTTTTTTTCCAAGAATGCTTCACTTGACTTACTGCCCCTCATAACCATCTTTTTAATGTATTATTACTAACATCAGTGTTAGGTCAAAAACAAATACAGTTTCCAACAGACTGACTAGAATTATTTTTTCTTTTTAATTGCTAAACTTCTTGTGCTTTTAGCTTTTAGTGACATGTCTGTTCTGCTGTTATTTTCGTTCTCAAGTCTTTCAGGCTTCAACATCTGTATGTCTAAAGTGAAAAGACAAGCTCAGAATAGTTTCTTTGCTTATAAGAGAAGCTTGAAGATTCTTTAATGGAGCAAAGATTGTTGTGACCTGAAGATTTTTGTTTGTTGACATCTGAAGTTGCTTTATAATTATTTATATTGGATTAGTTGATTCATCCATATATAGAGAGAGAGCAGCTGCATAGGGAAAAGGAAAAACTAGTATCTTGAACAAGACATGCTGTGGTTATTCAAAAGGACTTCCTTTCCTTTCTAACTT
Organism: Heteronetta atricapilla; assembly: GCA_011075105.1. NCBI lineage: Eukaryota > Metazoa > Chordata > Aves > Anseriformes > Anatidae > Heteronetta > Heteronetta atricapilla. The sequence goes on along the minus strand of CM021745.1, from coordinate 11,149,213 downwards.
TTCAATGTAATGCTTTTGACTTTGTGAAAAGCTCAGCAGTCCAAAGTTCTCTTTTGTTTCTTTCTTTTTCTGTTGATATTACTAAATGACAAGAGAATTTTCCAGGTTCAAGTTGCTTTTTTCAAGGAAAAATATGGAGGTTAAGGGAAGGTGCTAATTTCTAAATAACTGTTGTTCTCTTCTAGAAAAACTAGGTTTCTAGGTCTATTTAAAGACTGCGAAGTGTCCTGAGGATGAGCGATGGCCACCAGGAGGTGGCAGCAGAGATTTGCTGTCATTTCATGGAGAAGCTTGCTCTGCTGAAGGGAAAAAAAAAAAAAAGAGATCTGTTCTTTCATATTTGGTACTAATTGCTGAGACTTGAAATAGCAGAAGTCTGAAGTTCTAGAATGCTGCAGCTCTGAAAGGCTTATTGCAATTGAGCTCAAATTTTTCAGTATTTTAATAATGGGATTGAGTTACAAAGCTTGTATATAAAACATCACTCACAGTGAAAGAGCAAAGATCTCTATTAACCAGCAATGCTTTGTATCTGCCTCTTCCCCAGTTCAGTTTCTTCCATGAGTCTTGCAGCTTTTATAAATACCAAAATAATTCTTTCCAACTCATCTTTTAATTGTGCATAATGTTTTTTTTTTTCCACTTTGTCTTGATTTCATGTATTTCAGATATCCCTTCCTGTTTTATACTTAAAGAGAGGAGATTTTTCTACAGAAAGAATCATCTAATTATTTTGACACAGTGGCCAAATGTCAGGGATCATTTGTCTATCTGTCAGCTACCATCTCTTTATTAGGAGATCTAAATGAGCTCTGAAGTCCAAATAGCCCTGAACTTCTGTCTCTCTAACAGTTGGTTTGGTATTTTGTTTTGTTTCTGAACAGTTTTTTTGATCTTTTCTTAAAATGTTCTTGAGATACAACAGTTTTTGTCATGAAAAGTATCTTGCGTTTTCCCTTCTTTCTAGGTATTTATGAAAACATTTACTCCAAGTTACATTTTCTTTCTCTTTACAGTACTAATGGAACAGTAATTAATAAACTGAAAGTGGTTAAGAAGCAGACATACCCTTTACATACTGGAGATGTGATCTATGTTGTTTACAGAAAAAATGAGCCAGAGAACAGTAAGTAAATAATATATTTTTTTAATGGTATGCTTAGTTGTTTTTGAATCATGAAAGGGAAAAAAAATATAAAACAGAATTGCTTCATTTTAAGACAAACAATTTGTTGACGTTTAGAAACAAGTCTCCGTAAAAGAGGTCATGGACAAGCCAATTTTTACAGTGACAAGTAGCAAGTTAGGGAAATTTTTCAAAATGTATTAGTTTGAAGTGTTTGGTTTAAAAAATATATAAAACCAGAGAATGGGGAGATATTTTCCAGTTGGTTTTATTAATATATACTGAGGGGTTTTTTTTGAGTTCATGCATTTCACAAATGTAAACAAAATGGATTGAACAATTTGAGAAATGAATTAAGAAATAATAAGCTTAATGTAGCTTAATAAGAAGAAAACTTTTGCTGAATTATCAGTAAAGATACTCTCAGTCTGCTCTGACACAGAGCAATTTATGTTTAAGAAACGTTTAAGCCTCTGGTTCCACGGCTGGCACAAGTTAAACTTCACACAAAAGCCTCTCTGCCTGGTTTCATGAGAAGAAAAGAGCTTGCTGTGCTGTTTCTAATTGCCTCCTAAGTAGGAGTATTAACATTGTACTACAGAGGCGATCCCTCGTGTCCCTATTCTGTTGTCAGACACGGTGGGGAAGCAGCCGCTTGGACATAGAATTTGCTTGTGTGAGATTAAGGTTAGCTGATTTTTGTTTAAAAATTCTAATTAATATTTTTGTCTCTTTCAGATGTTGCGTATCTTTATGAATCCTTAAAGACAAAACAAGATGCAACTCAAGAAACAGTAGGTAAGGAAGTAATTTAAGACCCAAGAAGAGGAGCTAAGCTAAGCTCCAATAACTAATGCAGCCTTTTTGAGAGAATTTGATTCCTTAGGAATTCTGAAGCCATGGTGTGGTGGCTGTCACACAGATCTTTCTTTCCCCTTTTTTTTCCCCCCTTCACTGTAGAAGCTAATGTAGAAAACCAATGCCATGTGACCAAAGATACCTCAAGTACAGGAAGAAGTAATGATGAGACCCAAATTACCTCATCACCATCAGCTACTCAGTCTTGCTATGAGGAACCACAGCCATCTACTTCTACATCTAACCTCTTTAATGCTTCTTCTACCTCTCTTATTGAGTCTGCATCTGAGCAGGATAATCCTTCTACATCTGGTAAGAATTGTGTCAAGTATTTAAAGTTTGATATCACATCAGATGTTATTCCAGATTTGAATTTTAACCTTACCCATCTCTGGGTCTGTAGCATTTACGTCATGAAATTCTAATGAAAATACCAGGTAGATGCATGTACTTTCTCTGAGTAGGCAGGGTAAATCTTGGTGGATAGGTAGAACAGTTGTGAGAATTGCTTATGCTCAGAGGTGCACAAAATCCTTGTAAATCCCAGACTCTTCTGTCGTTACACAATGGGTTTATAGCAGTCTGGTGAAACCTTAGCAAATGTATATGGTTCATATAACAAAGCAAGTAGAACAAGTGCTTGTTTGCATGCAGTTACTTTGAGAAACTAATTGTCACTGTTTCTGCTGCCAGTCACCGGACTCCTTTCTCTCGCTTAGAGCTCTAAGGCCAAAATATACTACATAGATCCCTTGTCTCTTATCTTGTATTGGCAAGTGTAATACCTCAGTGTTGCACAACTCTTATAATAGAACTGGAGTAAGAGCAGTTCTCTGAAAAATGGCATTTGTCAACAGTTCATTTGGACTTCTTCCAGTCCTTTGAAATATATGGAAATAAAGCTTTGTGCTCTGCTGTTCTTCTGACCTGTTGAATATTATCAATATTGTATAAATCCTCTGCCTAGCATCTTTGTCAGAAAGAACTGATGTGGATAATAGTCTTTGAATAAATACTCTGTGCTTTAAAGAAGGGTGAGTCATGGGTATTTTAAGTATATGGTTACACAGCTAATAGCCTTATTTCCAGTTCTTCCAATTATATTGGCATAGATGCCTGTGGTATAGTTAAGCAGATACTACTTCTGTGCTTTTGCACTGCTTTTTCCTATTCAGATGTTTAAATTGATGTATGTGCATCATCAGCATTTGAATATTTTTTTCATGCCCCATATCTGTATGCAGTTATGTTCAGTCTTGTGTTTTTATTTTCCAGGATCGCAATCCTCACTTTTCACTCCTGTGCCTGCTTTCCCAATCTTAGAATCTGTGTCTCTAAGAGCACTGCATGATGAACATGAGAAGCTTGATGACAATACTGAAACATCTGCAATTGCTTCAGAAATCAATGACAAAGAAAAAGCAGAATCAGATGCTCAAACGACAGGGGAGGAGGAAGTTTTGGAACCTGCTAAGAAGAAACTAAAAGAAGGCTAGTATACTGCACTGTTCTGCAGCCTACTCTGCACTCTTTAAGATTATTGGAAATTAGTTTAAAACACTTAGACATAGCTTTAAGTTTCTAATTTAAGTTTTTTAAAGAAGCCGAGTGAGATTAAGAAAAATGAGCACAGATTATTAGATTTCTGTTAAAGTGAAGTAAATTGAAAACGCGCACCTATCAAACTTAAAGAGGATTGAAAGGCTAGGTTATTATGGGATAGGTAATGTCTTCCCTCCTCATAATGTAATTCTATGTTGTAGTATTGTATTAAATAAGCAAAGTAATGCTTATCCCCCTCTCCTCCCATCTGTCAGGTTAGCTGTCATCAGTCCATTTTCAATTTCTTCTCATTTACTTGTTTTCTGGTCCAGTGAAAATGATGACTTCTTTAGCAGAGACTGTTATGTGTAAAGCAAAAACCTTTAGTGGGGCCCCTGGCAGTGAACCGTGAATTAGTGTGCACCGTTCAGGTCTTTTTTTAAACAATTAACAAATAGTTTCAAAAATACATCCTATGGAGTCTTCTGCCTTTGTAGATGAAGATTCCTGTCCAAATGTTCCAGCAGCAGCTCCAAGTGAATGTATAATTAAAATTGGCTCTGAAGATGCAAAAACATCAAATGTGAAACCGGATAAAATGGAAGAAACATTAACTTGCATTATCTGCCAAGAACTGCTGCATGACTGTGTAAGGTAAGTATGATTGACAAAAGCTGTAATCATGTGATATTAAGATAAGAAATTCAGTGACGATTGCTTAAGGTGGCCAGGATATTTAGGGTATCCGCAAGCCCTTCTGAGTCTTTTTTTTTTTTTTTCCTCCCCTCCAAACTATATAGTTAAATCAAGCGGATGCTTTACAACTGCGTCTTTCTGATTATCTCAACACAGCATAAATATCTTCTGAGTGTTAAAAATGTAACTAAACAATTGAAAGATTTGGTTTTTACTTCATTCTTTCATTGCTGTCATGCTTGTGTTTTCCAGCTTGCAGCCTTGTATGCATACTTTCTGTGCTGCCTGCTACTCAGGATGGATGGAGAGGTCTTCTTTATGTCCAACGTGTCGTTGTCCAGTAGAACGTATTTGTAAAAATCATATATTGAACAACTTGGTTGAAGCTTATCTAATTCAGCATCCAGGCAAGTTGAACAGTGTGTGTAAAAGAATCTGATGTATTTCACGTATTAGCTGTGTATGTAACTGATGTAAGCACAAAGACTATTGTCTGTTAAGTTTGTATATGTCATGCTTCTTTGCTATTTTCTCTGACATGGCTGTAAGAAAACAACTGCTTGCATTTAATCTGACATAATAGCTTGTGATATTTCAAGTAGTGGGTGAGAATTAAAGGTGATTTAATACTGTAACTGCATATGCTAGGAATTCTTAATTTTATTTTGATACTTAATCATGTGAAGAATATCAGTTCTATCAATTAGGAGACACTGACTGACTAGGTTGCCTAAACTCAGATAATTCTGAAAAATATACTTGAATATGAATTTAATTAACTTTGATCATAGACTAATGAAAACTAAACTTCACTTGCCTGATACTAGAGTCTCATTAGCAGACAGGGGAATTTAACTAAGAGCTTTTAGAACAGTTATCTAAGAATAAATTTTATGGAAATGAAAATGCAATAACCACATTGTTAAAGTAGGGTGGGAGTAAGAAATATGATGAATCCTGTGCTCTTTTCTTGAGATTTGAATTTGATTTTCATGCAGATAAATGTCGTAATGAAGATGATGTACGTAGCATGGATGCTCGAAACAAAATTACTCAAGACATGTTGCAACCTAAGGTGCGGAGATCTTTTTCAGATGAGGAAGGAAGTTCTGAAGATTTACTGGAATTGTCAGATGTAGATAGTGAATCTTCAGATATCAGGTATGTCTAAGTTGTGCATTGAATTAATTTGTTTATGCTTGAATGTCTAATCCCACAAGCTAAACTAGTTCCACAAACACTGTTATTGCTGATAAGTGTTTCCATGATCATTTCCAGAATGAATCTTTTGTTTTCAGGTAAGTTCATTCTTACCAGTAATTATCTTGGCAATTTTGCTGCCATCCTTCTGAACCTTGACTAGTCAACAAAAAATATTTAATGCTAGAACACCCAAAAACCCAGCAAGATTCAGTTAATGACCAACAGCTCTATCCTGAATAGTACAACAGATTCATATAAGATATGTGAAAATGCCTTTTGTGGCTGTTGCTTTACAGAAAATAGATTTCTGGCTACGGTCATGTTATGAGATGACCCTATGAGTCTAGCTGCAATAGTTGTGCTTTCTTACATGTCAGGCATGCTGCTTTAACCAGGTATATGCTACTGAAACATCTGATGCTTGACCTAGGGTGCTTGGATCCCCAAGCACCAAAATAGCTTCTCATTTCCAACAGCAAACACTTTTTGCTGTATGTCTAGAAGAGAACAGAAAAACTCTTCCAGTAGATAATTATTCCAACTTTATTCCATTCTTTTTTGTTCATCTCGCTTCCAGTAACGCCACTCATTTTTCATTCTGCAGCTATTAAAAATCCTTTCTTTCACAGTATTTCCTATATTTTACAGCTAAAGCATTCTTCACAGTTGTGAGGTACTGAATTATGTACACTTCCATATGTTGCTGGGTGAAGAAATTCCAAATTTAAACTTCAAGAATATGACCAACCTTGTCTAGCATAGGGATGTTACATTTGCATTTGTTATGTATTATTTCCTATGACCTTATTTCCTTTTTTCAGTCAACCATATATAGTATGCAGACAGTGCCCAGGATATCGAAGAAACTCTGTTCCAACTCTGCCTGGCACAGGCCAAGAAACAGAAACAGGAGGAATGCAAGCACTGGGAGATGCACCCTCTACATCTGCCAACTTCCCTGCAGGTTGGTGTCATGAAGTCTTCTCAGCAACATACAGCTAAGATATTCCAACTCATTCACCTGTTATGAACTAAGAGTGCTAACTTTTGTAGTACTGTGAGAGCGTCAACACTCCACATAGTTATCTTTGTAATATCATGAAATTTGGCTGTGGTTCAGATAGACTTCTGACGGTTGATAATTTGTAAATTGTTTTACGTATTCAAATATTTTTACACTCCTCTGTAGTTTAGAAGTCTTAATGTATTTTTTCTGGTCTTTTAAAGAATCTTTCTAAATATATATATATTGCTTCCTTGATACTTGCATTTTTTTATTTTCTGTTCACTAAGATCCCTAGTCCAGATTGCAATCACGTGCATCGTTCAGTCTATACTTTTGTTCCTTTTTCTTTCTCTTTTTCCATCCATCTAGCTGTCCAGGAATATGTGTGTCCTGCTCAAGGAAGTCATGTAATATGTACCTGCTGCTTTCAGCCAATGCCTGACCGAAGAGCAGAGCGTGAACAGAATCCTCATGTTGCTCCTCAGCAGTGTATGTATATGTATATTTTTTTAAGTTTTTCTTAAGTTTGGCTACAAAATTAAGTCTTTCCTTATTTTAGTGAAGTTTATTTTGAAGAGTGTTCTTGATTTGAATATTCTTTATTGGATTCTTATAGTCAGCACATGAAAATCTTCATTTATAAAATTTATTATTCCTCCATAGAGTTTAGTTTAAATTTTAAAGTTTTACTTTTTTTTTTTTTAAGCAAGCTTATCAGGGCTCTATTATTATTGCTTTATAGGCACAGTGACTATAGAGTTTTGTTGTGTGCAGTCCTTACAGGGGTTTTCTTTGTTATTTTACAGGTACAGTTTGTCTGCAACCCTTCTGTCACTTATACTGGGGCTGCACTCGGATGGCATGTTTTGGCTGTTTGGCACCGTTCTGTGGTATTTGGGGATAAAATGTTTCTTATGAGCGTGCTTTCTTTGCAAAAATTTCTCTGTCTTGAACTTCGTGTAATTTAAGAAATCTGATAGATTAGTTTGAAACACAGTCATGCAAAAGGAAACACAGGCTGTGTCCTCACATTACAAACAAATAATTCTTGAGCGATGTATATTAGCTTTGAGAGGATTTAATTTCTTGTGTCCTTACCATATTGAGCTTGAAAGCTGCGCTTGTTGAGCAAAATGCTTTCCAGTATAAAAAGGATCATGGTGTATTTCAGCCTAGTAAGAGAATCGTGCAAGTCAGTGCAAGAGCACTGAACATTTGGTGTTAACTGGAAAAGAACCTTACTTTCCTAAATATGTATACTACTGAAACTCAACGTTTAAAAAAAATTAAAATAAAAATTGAAAAATAAATTAATACAGTTGAAATTACTTGACTGTAGTTTGAAACTAATGGAATACGCTTTAATAACACTGTTAATTTGTGTAGTTCACTATTACTTTCACCTACTGAAAGTGAAATTGTAAAATCTTAATATTTTATCTTTGATTTCTATCACATGCTTTAGCACATGTTGAACACAGCCATGTGCTTGGAGCTCACGTGAGTCTGTGCACATTATTTCAGGAACAGAAGAAACTTCAGAAAATGCTTGAGGGACAAGGGTTTGGGGAAGAAATAGTAACTCTTCTTCTTCTTCTTCTAATTAGAAATAAATCTTGGTGACAAGTGTTTAGATGGAGTCCTAAATAACAACCACTATGAGTCAGATATCCTAAAGGTATGCTTAAAAATCTTTATGTAGGATGCAAAATAATAAATGTACATTGCTTAAGATTTACTCCTGAAATTTTATGTGCTGCCTGAAAACTAAAGCGACGGCATTGTGTCACTTGCAGCTCACAATTCTGAAGGGCAAGTCAGGTGAGCCCTGAATGTTCAGCTGGACCAAGACTGTAGTTAATGTATCTAGACTAGAAGTATTTTGAGGTGGTAATTTGGCTCTTCCCATTTTTGTTTAATAGGGCATGGTATCCTGTAGATACATTCTGTTTAACAACTCTTCCCTTACCACCCAAATCAATTAAAAAAATAATTGCCATAACTCGTGAATTTGAGTTTAAATGACTAGATTTCAGATATGTTTAGCTGTTAAATCATCCAAGAACTTTACTTGTAATGAAGTATTTGTTAGGGAAGGCAGCTTCTACAGTCTAAAGTGTAACATCTGAAATATTAATTAGAGAAAAATAAATCACTAAAATATAGCAGGAAAACATGTATTTTTTTGTTTGTTTGTGTTGCCAGAGTAAGTAAAATTGTATTTGTGATGCATGGAAAATATTTTGTCCGTGCCATGACTAGGTTATCTAAATTAGGTAAAGATTGGATGAAATCTTGATGCAAGTTAATTGAGAATGTGACTGAGGGGAGATGATGTGACTTAAATGAGAATGTGACTGAAAACAATTTGCATTGTTTTGGCAAAAGTAGGTATACTCTGAACAAAAGATGCTGAGCTAAAGACTTTATTGGTGATCTGAAAATAACTTGCTCATTAAGCTAAAGAAATGGTATTTTATTTTTATTTGTAATCAGAATCATCCCATTTTGAAAGCCCAATTAGATCTAGATTTGGAAATATTTGAGGTTCAATGGCTCTGTCTGTCTTGTAATGTTGGAGATTTTTCTAGATTTTTCTAATTTAAGAGCTTAAATCAATTTTTTTTTTTTTTAGGATTACCTGGCATCCAGGGGTTTGACTTGGAAAAATATGTTAAATGAAAGTCTGTTAGCTCTTCAGAGAGGAGTTTTTATGTTGTCAGGTATGTTAATGTTCATTTTGTTCTGTGTGCAGCTCCTTGTTTATGTATAACTCAGTAAGTAATATTATCAGGAGGTTTGAAGTTTTGTGTGTATAACCAGTGTCATGATGTTTTTGTTAAGTCTGATTTCTTATTCCTTACGCTGACATTATGTACAAACTGGATTTCTCCCCAGATTACAGAATTACTGGGAACACAGTGCTTTGCTACTGTTGTGGCCTTCGCAGCTTTCGAGAACTTGCCTACCAGTACAGGCAGAATATTCCTGTTGCTGAATTGCCAGGTGGGGATAGCTTTGCACAGTACAGAGAAAGTCAGTTAAAGAGTTTTATTTTTGTATCTTCTGTTTGAAGCCTTACATTTAAATGAGATGTGTGTTTATGTTCTTCAGATTAACGGATCCCAGTGTAGGGCAATTTTTTAGCACCTTTATGTGCTTGGTCGAAGTCTTTTTGCAGAGCTAATATGCTGATTGCTTCACTTGTCAGCAGCTAAATTTGCGTATAGTTATTGTCAGACTCCCTAATGGGATCTTTTCTTTCAATATGATTTCTTATGCATATAATAAATGTAACTGCTTAGCGAGAAGAGGAACTCAATAAAATCCAGAATAGATTCAACAGGAACTAGTTGATGTAATGTATTTTTCTCATTTAAATGTGTAAGATGATACATTTCCTGAACAACTTCATATTTTTACCAGCTCTCATCTAGGAACAAGAATGTTTTCATAAATTAATTCCAAATCTGTTTGCATTTACAGTTTTAGTATAAAATAGCATACAAGCAACTGTGCCTCCTTCGGTCCCAAATCTGTTGGGAACAGAAGCTCTTCCAACGGTCTACTTTTAAACATTACGTTTGTCCAGTCAGTTCTTGCTAGCAACCACTTCCATGTCTTTAACTAATGAGAACTGTGCGTCTGTGCATAACGAGAGACAGTCAGTCTAGCTTGTTTCTTCTTTGTATTATTTTTCTTTTTAGCGTAATGCCCTGCTGGACCACTGAGTTATAATGTATGTAAAACTAGGGGAAAATAAGAAACTGCCCAGATTAATTAGTTTTTCTTTTATATGGAAACGTATATAGACATGCTCAGTGTCCTGAACTGTAAAGTCTGTTAATCAGTCCATTAGTCTGTTAAACTAAGTATTAAGCTTTCACTTGACAGCACTGAGAAGCATATCTTTTCATCGTAAGTCTGTAGGAGATTCGGAATGGTCTGGGTTTTTTTTTGGTCCGTTACTGAGTGTTTTCTTCCTTTCTAGAAAGGTGAACCAAGATAGTTTATTGCAGTTTTTTTGCAAATGTCTTGTTTCTTTACAATGTTTGCTCCGGTCAGTAACCATCACTATCAGTGATGTAATAGTACATACCACCTTAGCATTTTATTTCCTCTTCTTGTAGTGACTGTCACGTCACGTCCTGATTGCTACTGGGGGCGCAACTGTCGAACTCAGGTCAAAGCACATCATGCCATGTAAGTTATACAACTTATAAAGTGGTTTGGTTTGGTTGTTTGTTTGTTTTTCTTCTTAAAAACAAAACAAAACCTCTGAGGTGCCAGAAGTAGCATGAGGAACATGGCTGTAATATACACAGAAGTGGGTGAGCTTTGGGTTGTGTTTTTTTGTTGTTGGTGGTTGGTTGGTTATTTAAAACATCTTTGCAATAGGCCCTCCATGCATGTCCTAAGCACACCTCTAGCACTTTTAAGTTAATGTAACCTGTCACTAATGCTTCTTAAGTCCTATTTTCCACTCCAAGTCCCCTTTGATGCACATCTCTCCCCCACTCAAGCAGCTTCTTATTTGCTCATATCTGGAATATTTATTGGAAACACTATAAACAATACTTAGCCCTTTCAGATCTATGAGAAATACTCCTCTAGTGAGCTGCAGCAAACCCTAAAGGCATAAATCAGTGGGAATATTTTACAACAAGAAAAGCAAGAAAAGTTTGGAATGTGTGATGCTAGAAACCTGTTGTAGCTTAGCAGTTCAGGTCTTTGAAGGAGTTCAATATATTTTACTCCTCTGACTGAAGCAATCTGTCATGTGGTAAAAATGAAATACAGAGCCTGAAAAAAGGGTAATGCTCTATTTCTCAAGTGTTTTAATACATGTAAGGGATGTAGACTCGCGGTTATTCATGTGAAATGTCCACCCAAACTAAGGTCCTTGATTTAAAAAATAAAAATTCAACGCCACTATGCAATGCCATCCTTACAAAAAGAGGCATGAAGAGGCATGTGTGTTAAGACAAATATTAAAGAATTTTAAAAATAAAACAAAAATTGTGCACGTAAGAGATAACTCTCTCCAAGGAAGGTTAAAAAAATCCTTCTTGCTCTATTCTCTAAATTCTCAGTGCAGTTCAAGACAGAAGAGCTGTTACCCCTTATTGAGAGACTGCTTTTAATGAACAGTAGATTTTGCAGCATCTTTCTAATGCTGCAGTGAACATGCACACTTAGCATAATTCCTTTAATATTTCAGGTACTGTGGGTTGAAAATAACCAGTCTGCACAGCTTATTACAGATCATAAGAAAGACTTTTAAAATATTCATCCCCAGTCATTTACAAATTCAGAGGGTTTTACCAAATGCCTTTCAAAAATAACTTGGAATTTAAGTTGCAGATTTAATTCAGAAGCACCACCGTTACCCGTAACTTCATGTTATAGGACTGTATATGTTCACACAGGAAATACTGTTCTGAAATGTTAGAGTTAATTCAGTAATAAAGCACTTACTAGTTGTGTGCATTTGCTTTTTTGGTGGATAACCTCATCTAAAATGGAAGTTACTGTGATATTTTGTCCTTTTACTTCTGTTCTTTCAACCATTAGCCCTTTCTAAAACTTCACTGGCCGCTGCTGTTAGTTTTTAAAATCCATAAAGACAAACAAACCTGTCATACTGTTCCTAGATATCCAGTCGTGGCTTAGTTATTGAGCTAAGTTGTTCGGTTATGTAAGCAAGGTTTCTTTCTAGTCTTTCATCTGATTAAGTAAGAGGGAGAAAATCCGTGGTCTCACTTGCTGCATTATCTCTTCCCCACGTGTATATACACACTCAGCACCCCAACTCGTGTTTCACTTTGTGTCGGGATACACATAACCCAAAGAAGAGAGAAACAGCATGAATAGTGAGAGGTTTTTGAGAATTTGAAAGGAGTACCTTGTATAGAATTTTGCGCTATCTGTTGAGAGCAGGCAGACAGGCTTGCCATTCCCAAATAATATAAAATGGAAAAAAAATATAGAATGAGAAAAATGTTACTTATATTTTATCACCGAAAGAAGATTGTAAGCCAGCAAAAGAACGTGTTTGTGCTCAAATGTATTATTATACTGCTTAATACTAGTTCCCAGTGAGTTGTGTAATGCTGTCTACTAAAAATAACCCGTGTCTCTCAGGACAAAATTAATTCTCTTGATTCCTTTTTTAATTGCCTTCTGGATTTGAAGTATGCAGAAGTATAGAGGAAGGCTTTTAATAACAGGTTTTCTGTATGCATAATAAAACTACCAAGTGTTAGGCAGGAGAGATGCTGAAAATCCTGTTACAGATAACATGTTAGCAGGATTTGATCTAAACAGGTTCTGAAAAACACTGTTAGTGTGTAAATGTTCTGTTTTAAACATTTAAAATACCCTGTGAAAGATGCTGACTCTTGTGTTGCTTGACTTCTGAGAACTGTGTTGCATTTTAATACTTTCTTCTTTTTTATTTCAGGAAATTCAATCACATTTGTGAACAAACACGATTCAAGAACTGAATACTTGTAGTCTGTAGAGAGGGGACAAAAACTTGTTTTACTGCTTGTACAGTTTAAGGTTTCAGGGGATCTTCTCAGTTCTCCCAGTAGCAGGGAATCAATAACTTTTGCATCAGGTAATCTGGTGTGAACTTTTTAATTTGTAGAATTTTACAGCTGTATATGAATAAGGTAGATTTTTTTCCAAGAAAGTCAGTAAGCATTGCATTCCATCCTCATGACTACAGTGTCCCTGTATCACTTCAGTGAAGAACACATACAGAAATCACACACAAAAACCAGCCATATCTTGGGAAGACCTAAGAATAAGGAGTGTATTTGCACTACTTGTGAAGAAACTAAGTAAAATCCTTAGACTTAAAATAGAAATGTTTTGTATAAGTATCTGATGATTATTTCAAGAGCCATTAATATTTAAGAAGGAAATTGTCAGTGTATATTTGTAACTGCATTTTGCGGTAGTCTGATATTTTGTCACTACCCTTTGCATTTGGGCTAAAGATACATTAATCTTCACTTTAAAAAGAAATTCCGTCCATTAAACAGCTGTTTCAGCTTAAAGCTTCTACCATATGTGCAGTGTTATAGTGGAAGAAGTACAGTTTCTTTTCTTAGTTTTGTCATGTTGATGGTTTTTATTCACGTTAAATTACAAAAATAATTGCACAAAAATTTGAAAATCACATTTAAAGTTGGGTTAATACTTGAAGCAAAACAGACTTCTGCTAATATTACTTCTGTAGTATTTTATATCAGAAGACCAAACCGTGCTTTTGACGTAGAGCAGCAGCCAGTAGGACACTGGTTCATTTTTTTGTATTTCTTTTTTGGTTTGATATTGTATGCTAAGTATGTACCTCTGCCATGCAGCTGTTCTCTAGCATGCATACACTGGTAAAAAAAAAAAAAAAAAAAAAAAAAAAAAAAGTAGAAAAAGCTATAATTTAAAACTGAATATAGCGGCTTTACTGGAAAGAACAATCTTACAGAAAATAATTTCTTGGACAAATTGTAGCAATATGGAGGCATTTCTGGCTAGGGATAGGGATGATGAAGGGGAACACTGGTGTTGCTGACATAAATAACATAGATCTTGTTTTCATGCCTTTTGCAGAGTTCATTCAGGAAATGTCCCATGCATCATTTAAAAAAAAAAAATCCACCACCACCCCTCCCTGCTCCCCCAAATGATTTGATCTGAACTGTTTCATAATAATTTCGTAGGTAATGTTCACAAAGCTCAACTGGGACCAATTTCTCTTTTTCATCATGCTTAGAAGAGTGAAGCAGAACGAGAAGAAAGCATACAAAGTTACCTCTGTAGATACATGTCGTTTTTCAGTATGCCTTACTTGTGAGTAGGATTTATACTGCTATGTTAAAAAGTGTACACACTATCTTGCGATATAATGGAGCACAAATGATGCAGCACATCACGTCTACTGGTGTCAGTGAATTAAAAGACAAAAACTACTTCCAGTAATGCACATCTTAATATGAATGCTAATTAAAATTATGCATTTATGTTTAGATTTTTATTTTTCAAAATAGCTGCCGCAAGGCTGGGTCTGCTGACCGTGTCCGTATGCTATTAAAAATACACTTTGGTGTGGACTTCTCTTCCTAGTCTCTGGGCATTTTCTCCTGTGAGTAGGATTGAAATTGGATCTGGAATAATACTTGAAACTTCTTTTAACAACAACAGTGTGTTTCTGTCTTTTAGTATTATTAACAATGTTCTGTTGCTTCTGTATTTGTATTTTATGTTTAGATTTTTTTAATGGTTATTGTATCTTCTCAGGACAACCATTCCCAGCTGTTTTTGATCTCATTTTTCATCTCTGGCTGTGCATGTAGCAAAATGAGTGCAGTTGTAGAGATCAAGCCTTTGCACATTATATGCAGAAATGTGCTTTGCATTCTCATTCACCACTTCCCACACCCCAGATGGGCTTTCAGCATAGACTTGTCACTGTGCTAGTGTTCAAGCCTCTTGTGCTGAATTTTTTTTGGTCAAAAGTAGTATCTACAGTACTATGTACAACCTCGCTTGCACTTACTCAAGTTATGTTTGTATAGGGATATATTATGTGACAAAAAAAATCTGGAAAAAAGTGGAACTTATGTTCTTAACATCTAAACTACCTGTGCAGTAGAGGTTCTTCAAATTCCTTTTAAAAAAACCTTTTCCCTGTTATAGGTAATTGATCTGCCTTTCTATGCATATAGGGTTGCAGTAGTGCAATGGAATGAAGGGATTTTTTTTTTTTTTTTTGGTCATTTGTATTGTACCAGGAAGAGATGAGAAATTAACTTGCAGATGGGGAGGGTGAATAAATCCTGATCTTTATATGCTCTTAAGTAAGTAAGAGTATCTGTCATGGGTATTACATACTCTATACATTAGACCTTTTTAAATGTATGGTTACCAGGTGATAGTTAATGTGATTAATGTATGAACTATGCTTGGTGTAATTGTTTAAATACTGTAAAGGTGCAGCATATTTTTTAACCTGTCTAAAGCACACCCCCACCTCCTTTATAAGAGATATTTGGAAGTTGAGCATGAAATGTAGTAGAATAGATGTTGTGAAAACCAGGGTGATTATGATAGAGTTTGACATAGTGGTAAATAAGGTACATAGTCTCTTTGAGAAAGTTCTTTTATAAAGAAGGTGGAGTGTAGTTCTTCCAGTTCTCTTTTGTGATTTATTTTTTTTCCTGAACTAAGAAGTTATTAATTAAAAAAAAAAAAAAAAGATATTCACTGAAGTCGTCTGTTTCTTCTGTGACGTATTCTTTCACTATAGAAATGGATGTGTGTGACATTTTCTCGTGACTGGTCGGGCTATCAATTATTTGAATGTTGAGATTTTACAATGACATATCTTCCTTGAACTTGTAGGAACTGAAAATGACATGAGGTTTTTCATCTGATTGACAAAAGAAACTCAATCTGACACTTGAAAGCTTATACCACAAGGGATCATTAGCACATCTACAGGATTCGTAGCAAATAATGTAAGTTTAAAAAGTTAAATGTTTACAAACAAGGTGACTTCAAGATGCTAGTAAGGAAAAAAAGTTCACTTTTTTTAAAAAGCGCATACAACTTAAAATTTCTTGCTACACTGTAGAGACCGACATGGCAAGCATTATAACAGCATTATAACACTACTGCTGTCAACAGCACACTAGAGGATATGAATGTCATACTATGCTAATCTTTATACCTTTGGGATTTTCAATGATCTAATTAATATAAATGATAAGATTTCAAATGACTGCTATTAATGGGACTTTTTAAAATAGACCTATTTCCCTGCTGAGGAAATAGGACTTAGCTGCAGTCCTTTCTGCGTGATGCTACCAACGGTGAGGCCAGAATAGTTGAACTTCAAGTTGCAGCTTAGCATTCCAGGATTCTTTGCGCTGTTGTTGTTCCCACACTTGAAGCTAGGTGTCTTTAACTTGTTGTAGCCTATCTATACAGCTATTCTTAACCCAAGTGTCATTTGTTCTTCAGACTAAGTTTAAGAGAGGCTCAAACTCACGGTTAAGTAGAAGAGTGAAAATGCTATATTGTTCAGTATGCCTTATAGACAAACTGATAGACCTTAAATTTTTTAATGGTTTTCATTTGGCCTGCACTTATATTTGTGGTTTTAAGTGTTTTATGCTCCATTATATCACCAAACGTGTAACTAATTTAGTTTAAGAGGATGCTGTTGATTTTTGGACTTAATGCCCTGCCAAGTGATCGGTGCTGGCACAACATAAGTACTTCAGAGCTCTTGCTCCATAAAGAAAAGGGTATCAACCTTATGAGAAGAAACATGGCCTTTTGCAACGGCAATAGCTGACAAAATACTAGTATCAACAGTTGGTTTTACTTTGAGAGTCCTCAGTATCTTAAGTATCAGCAACTTTGTAGGATAATTGGTGTTTAATCTCTGTACTGTTTTCTCTGAATTTAATAGAAGCTTGATATTGAAGGTCAAGCATTAGCTCATTCATTTTACCGAAAAAATGCATCCATTTTATATCAATTTCTAATCTTTGGTAGAATTGTGCAGTGCAGATGGCTTAGCCTACAGCAAGAGCTTAGGGAAGTAAGTGATTCAAGTACAAGGAGTTAGGCAGTTGAGAATGCTCCATTCTAAATTATGCTCTGAAAATCTTTTTTTTTATGGTCTCTTACAAAATTCTGCTGGAAGGGGGCCTTATTTTGTACAGTCTGCCCTCTAAAAATAAACCAACAGTCTCCGTGTTACTGGAAGCTAGGAAAAGGATCTTTTGGTTTTAAAAATAATGTGTGGGGATTTTGCATTTTTTCCACCTATTTTATCTAACATTCTTTCTGCATGATGTTTGGGAGCTGAAATACCACTTACACAATTCCAAGGAATAACTTCTGAAGAAAACTAATTATACTATTTCCCATAGCAATGCTTAATATGCAGAGATTGCTACTAAATCTGCTTTTCAGGTCATCCTTCTTTTCTTCACACTTCACCATTTTGACTTTCAATGAGGTAACTTCACCCTTAAGCTCATTAGTTTCCATAGGAAATGAATTATAAAAAACGCTAAGTGTGCCATATGAGGTTTAACATCAAAGACATTTCTAGACACACCATGAATATATGTTGAAGCTAGATTTGGTCTCTGTTGGGTATTCTTTTCAGTCCTGCTGAGTTTCAGTTGCTCGCTTTCGTTAGGTAAGCATTGGCTTAGGACTTATCTTTTTCCTTGCAATCCAAATTAATCTTCAGTCGTGTAGAATAAGATCTAGCAGCTGACTGCTTGGAATAGTTGAACCCAATGTGTTTAGTTATGACTTGTGCCCTTCTCGTGGAGGGGGAAAAAAACAACCTACAGTGAAGAGTAGGATGTTTTATAACCAACTGCTCTTAAAGAAAAGGTAGGTTCCTGAAAGGAAACTTCAGCTCATATTTCTGCTAGCAAGTTATAAATGAATTTTTGTTTTTATTTCCACTGCCATCACCCCCCAATCTACATAGTGACAGTAGTTTAGCTACTACCTAAACCAGCCACAGTGCCCTGCTTTAACCCAGGTCTTGCTGAATGTTAGCCTGTATCCTTGAGGTTAGGATGCATGAGCTGCATGGTTAATCTTTCAGCTCTTCCCATTGAGCCTCCATTCTCAACCATTTTAACTGCCTGACAGGAAGAAGAAGAAAAAAAAACCAAAAACCTGGCACAAAGGATTCTTGTCAGCTTGTATAGCTTTAAGCTTTTATTTTGAATCTCTATTTCCAACAATCAAAAATAAAAAAATAAAAAAAGGAATGCCCACAATTCTGGTTGGGGGGGATGGGGAGGTTGTTTGGTTGTTTTGGTTTGGTTGCTTGTTTGTTGTAATGTTCTATTCAATCGACATAACACACTGGCAGCAGGGAGTGCCCAGCATGTTACAGAGGTTTTTTGTTTGTTTGTTTGTTTGTTGTGTACATTATTCAAATCCCATTTTTTGGGGGGGGGACAAAACTTTTTGTTAGATCTCTAAGATCTATAACAGTTTAAGACATAATTTCATTCACAATTGAATAGGAAAATTTTTCTTCCTCTTCGGCAAGTGTTTAGCATGCTTATCCCATTTGCTGCTTAGTTACAGTATGCAAAAAAGCACAGGAAAGTGACTGCGTTACCACAAAGGTAAAACTGCATCTCAAGTCCACGAGCTGTGAGGTTTTCTGTCATTAAAAAGTTGCAGAACATCTCTCAAAAGTAATAGAGCTCTTAGGAGGACACTAAGTGGCACAGTAACGTTTCTGTTTAAGAACTAATCCTAGTCAATATTTACAGCTGGAAGCATTAAAGCACTTTATTCCACCCAGAGCTGGGGGGAGGAGGCATGGTGGGGAGAACTTCAAAATAGTTCCTCTTTGCTCTATGAGGAGGAAAATCTCTTTCCTGTTCTTTGAAGGTACAAAATGCAAGTATCTCTTAAGTAGTGCATTTCAGTGATGTGCCTAAAAATAATAGGAACTTCAAAAGGCAGGTCAAGAATTTAAGCTTAAGTCTCCCATATGCTGTGCTCCTGGCTGATCAGGAGGGAGCGGGTGGTCTGTGCATCTGCAGTGGGCGCTGGTTTGGCATTAGGCTTTGCTATCTTTCAGGGGTGTAAGGTCTCACCTTTGTATAGTGTAGCGTGTCTGCCACCCCAAGCAGCGTTGTTCAATAGTGCGTATTGTTCCAGAGAGCCTCTCATCATACAAGTATGGTCCTTGCTGATCATGCAGCGTCCAATTTAGTGTCTCAGGTATAACTGGCTATGTATTGCTACAGCAGGCAATGACAGAGGCGCTACTCCATGATAAAATGAGCAGTATGTGAAAGGAAACCCAAACTCTCATAGAAACCATCCTCTGGCAGCGGTCTTTGCAGGTTTAGAAGTCTGCTCTTTGGTTCCAAAGGTAGGTAGTAAAGGAAGTCCATGTAAACAACCCCCTCGCTACCTAGCTGGGTTACTGAGGAGGAACCAGGATCTAAACCTCTAGTGTTTGAGGGATGCAGTGGTTTTTGTGCTCATTTCATGGCAGCAACTGCAGTGGTTAGGCTGCTACACTGGTGTACATCATGAGATGGCCTGGTACTCTGGGGCAAGGCATACACAACTTAGTATTTCAGCAAAATAAACCGTGTCATTACATTGCAGAAATCAATAGTTAAACACTCTTTTATTGAAAAAGCCACTTTTCCCAGCCCTTCACATGTAGGTGTTGTCAGTAACGGAACACAAATACTTTTCCAAAGTAGTTTTTAGTAATTCATTCTCCAGAAATATAATAAGTAACATAGCATTGGCTCTGATTTACAATGTGTATGAATTTAACATGGTGGAAGTTATTAGAGTACTATAGATGTTTAAATATTTTCTTGTCATAAATATATTAACTCTTCCTTTTGCTTCATGTAACGTTAATTAAAAAAATAATAATAAAAAATAAAATAAGATTGGAACCAGACTCTTGTGCTTCAAAACTACTCAACCGTCTGGTAATAATAAATGCTGACATTTGTCTGCTATTCATTTTTGAGTCAACTGCTGAAGGGCATGTATGTTTTTGCTTCCACCGCTACTAGATGCAAGCCTTATGTCTACGTAGACACATACAGAAAATACTAGGCAAAACCTACAATCTTGTGTTGCATATCTCAGACATTAATAGGTGGCAGATGGAAGCTGTAATAGCAGGTGAAATCATAAATAATTCAGTTAAATATTCCAGGAATCAGACTTAAATGCCTTCACATAGAAGGATTAAGATAACTCAATGCACAGTGTAACTAATATAGGAGAAGACTTGTATAGGAGATTTCTTTCTGGCACCTGTTTTATCACATACTGTCGCCTTAAAACGGTGTCCTGTGACAGCTGCAAAATGCAGCTTTATAGGGATTTTTTTTATTTATTTAAGAAAGCAAAAATAATTCAAGTTGCAAACTACAGCTTTGTAGGGGTTTCTTTCATTTAAGAAAGAAAAATAATTCTAAGTTGCAGGTTGAATGTTCAGGATTTTCTTGAAAAGACAGGGAAATATCACCAGGAGGCATTAAAATAACGATTGGGTTATTAGAGGTAATAGGGCAAGCAGGCTTCCCTTTGGTTCAGTGCTCTACTGAATGCTCTGGATTTGTGATCGGGGGCACAGCTACTTAGTAGTTCATTTTTGAAGAAAATGAGCACTCAAAGTTTGCCACACTTGATTTTCTCTTTTAAGTCTTGCCTGCTAAAGGAAGGGAAATAGTTTCTCTAGTCAATGTGCGTTACCAGGAATAAATAGCTGGTGGATATAGGATCAGAGCAGCTGCAAATATCCAAGTGTTGGATACTGAAGGCTATTCCAAGCGAGTATTTCAGTGTTTTTGTACACATGCTCCTGTTGCCACGAGGAGTCACCTTAAAACATAGTGGACTGAAGTGTTTAAGCCTATGCAGATCTAACAAAAATAAAGCTAGTCAGACTTTCTTAGCTTGTCTGCACTCTAAAGAGTTAGGATATGAGATACTCATGGTCTTTAATATTGGAGATGCTAATGCTTGGTAAACTTTGAGCTAGAGTGCAGAAGTTATGAAATGTTTAAAATTGTTTACAAACAGTATGCAGACATGCATGATTGAATTCTTACCCCTGGCTTGGCAAGGCTTGAATTGTACAGGCATACCTACGAGCAGAATTTAACTCATAGCTTCTAACAGAAAGACTCAAGTGGTACCACAGTGACAGAGGACTGATTTACATTTCAGATATAAACCATGATGTAACCGTCTCAGATGACTTTCATGTCTCATTCCAGAAAATATTTTCTGCAGTGTGAAATACCTTTTCGGAGGATGCTTCCTTGAATAAAACACATCAAAATTCCATGCAGAAGAATAGGTTTGTTAATGAGCAAAAGGGAGGATGGCATTTGTGCTGTGGTGTGGTACATACAGCCATAATCCCAACGCCAGTGGGTGCGAAGCAAAGAACACTTAACAAAGTTGTGTCCATGTATGGCTGCCATGCTTGGCACCACTTCCATTCAGATCATGTGCCTGCAGCCTCTGTTTTTGTGAACTGGTGGTTCAGTCTTTCTGAGAGCATCATTGGACTGAGGCTTCACATATTGTAGGAGCAGCTAGGGTATCAAAGTTCTGAGAGGTCTCACTAGTATTAGCATCTACTGCAGACAAGCTCTGCTGGTCCCTGGAAGAGATAGGAGCCTTCACCTGACCTTTATATAAACCAGGAGACTTTGCCCAAAATGGAAGATTTGACATGAACGTGGCAGAACTGTTCCCCTCAGCAGTCAGAACCATGGGCTGTTTGTCTGGCACAGCTGGTGCATACACAGCATTTTGCTCAGAGAGATGATCTCCACATTGGTTAAGATGTTCTGCTAAGACCAGTGGCTGCTGATCATCTCCTTCTTCAGAAATAACAAAAACTGGTTTGTTTTTATCTGTTTCTACCACAAGCTCTTTTGTTTTTGAACCATTGACCAAGTTGATTTTCAGGGCGTTGGAACTCTCTAGAGTATTTGTGGGGCTTTGGCTGTTAACTGGCGATACTGCCCCTAGATGTCTTGAGGGATCCAAGGACCTCACACGTTTGCTGTCAGGGGAACTGGCTAAAAATCCAAAGTAAGGATTCCCAAACCTGGATTTCTTCAAGTTGCAGGAGCTTAGCTTCCGCTGCCTTTGTGCAGACAGAGTGAGGGGGTATGAGGCATTGCTGGCAGATGAATCAGAGTAAACTGTCTCTGAAGCTCCTTCTATCTCAGTGGCAGAAATCACTTTTCTGGTTGGAACACCTTGGGTTCTTGCAGCTGTAGGAAAAGCCTGTACAAAATAATAACAAATTGGTAGACATGCTTTGAAAATAAACTCTTAAGAAACATCGATCCCAAGGGAACTAAAAGTTAAAATTCCTTCTTAAGGTAGAGGTAATACACTTTCTTTTGAAAAAAAAAAAAAAAAGTTATTACCCTAAAAAAAGGAACATCCTCTGTTAACTCTGTAACAAGTGCTGTTGGTTTGCTGATAACCATCAGTGAGACCTAGATATCCCTCCCACACCTATAGACTTCTTATGCAATAGTAATATGTCAAAATTAATATAAGGTATAACCATGAAAAAGGGAATATGTCAGAAAACTCAATGAATGTACCTTTTTAGCACTTCAGGAAAGCCTGAATAAATTACAATATGGTTAGGCGAAGGAGTTTCCCATACCCCAAGCAAGATGAGCCGAAAAGTGCCTTGTGTTTGCAGGTTGGAGAGCCAAAGCAGTAGGCCAAGAAGAAAACATGGCCCATCAGCAAGCAGATAAGGCACAAAACATGACCACCCCATACTCCTCTCCTAGCAAGACTTACACTGTTGTCAACCAGCTTTGTGAAGGGACTATTGGTGGTCCAGCTACACCATTTTTTCTGTAACTGTGGTAATGGAGCCAGGAAGTCATGGAAAGTGCGGGCACTCCACGTGCGTTGTCTGGGGTAATTATTTTCCATCTGAATGTTCCCCTTCTCAACCGTGTCTGCTCCTGCAGCCATTGGATTAGATGTCAGCCAGTCAGATACAGAGGCTGGGCTTGTGACACTTCTTTTTAGGTTTTTGTCCTGGAAATAGTAAGTAAAGATCATTTACAAAACCTGTTGTCAAACGGTTTTAAAAACACTTTAAAAACAGGCCTTTAGTGAGAGTGATTTCTTCAGTGGCTCTTTTCCCAGGACAAGACACAGGAATACAATTTCTACTCATTTCTCTTCCAGCATGCTGTCTGGGATTCACTGGCTGCACTGGACAGCAGTTTTACTTTGTTTCTTCAGTTTCAGGTTTTACACTGAACTGGGAAATTTCAGTTATATAAGAAACAAAATCCTACCACTAACTGCATATATCAAATACCTAGAGCTTCATTACACTGAAGATATCTGACAGATTACAGTACTAAATTTCACAGTGCAAAACATAATTCTTCCACTCTGCTAGGCTCTTGGTACGCTCCAGATGTGTTTTGTCAAACTAAACTCCAAGGGGGGGGATGAGGTCCACTGGAAGAAACCCAGAAGCAAGCAACAAGAGACTCAGAAGTCTGAAAAATTCATGATTCAGGAGGAAAGACTAAATTAAGTGGTGCTCTTCAGTCTCAGTTAGGGAAGAATTAAGAGAATACAAAGAATTAAAACAAAGAGAAAGGCAGTAATCTGTTCTTGATGTCTGTGGTGAGTGGAACAAGAGACATAAGGCCCAGAGTAGAGCCAATTTCACATAAGAAATGTTTTTTCAGGTGGAAAACATGTTTTAGCAGGAGAATAAGATGTCTAGACAGGTGTAAAATTGGCATCATCAGGAACAGAGCGCATGAAACCATTCTCACCAGCTCTGCATATGAGCAGAATTGCTCTGTTGAATTCACCTGTTGTTCATATAAGCCTCCTGTTCCACAGCTCTATATGTATTTTTAATTTTCAGCTGTGTTAATGTGACTGTCATGAGAAGAATTCAACATCCACATTCCCAGAGTTTATGCTGTCCTTAAAGAGGCTCTGAAATAAATCCCACCATGTCCTGGATTTAAAAATCCTGAGAGACCAAAAGCTTGTCATTTGTTGTTTCTGATAAACAGAATCTCCTAAGTTTCTACAAATCAAAGAAACTATTCAGTTACAATGTCATATTGGAAAAGGATGGGCAGAGACAAGAAATGAGCTTCTCTGTAGGAAGCTGACAGAGGGTGTATTCAGGCTCTGGATAAATTTGTATCAATATTGAGCTCTTAGTCTCAGATTTGATTAAAGTAAGAAATTTTATTTATACATTTATAATCCAACTGTCTTCTCCTCAGAAGCCTTTTCAAGCTGCCTAAGGGTTTATTATTTTGATGGTTTTGAGACAGATGTACTGGGAGCAACTATCGAGATGAATAATGTATTTTCTAGATTTCTGAAAATCTTTTATATATAAAAAAATAAATG
Source organism: Heteronetta atricapilla (assembly GCA_011075105.1). Classification (NCBI taxonomy): domain Eukaryota; kingdom Metazoa; phylum Chordata; class Aves; order Anseriformes; family Anatidae; genus Heteronetta; species Heteronetta atricapilla. The sequence goes on along the minus strand of CM021745.1, from coordinate 11,124,782 downwards.
TGATTCTTAAATGTCCATGATTGTACTGTTAGTCTTTACTCAAACCTGTTCATCTGGAACTTGTCTGAATAGAAGGAACAGGCCATAGGTGTAAATTAGCCAAAGGCTGAGTGATCACTTACACCAAAAAGGACTTAGAAATCCATGACTCTCCTGGGGACACTGTGTTCCTCAGAAGCCATCTGAAAGACACTGGTTCCTCTTGCATCATCAGCCCTGCCCTCCATTTCCTCACACTGGTCCCCAAAACAGAAAGGTATGGTTGCTGTCTCAGATGTTACCTTCTGACAAGGGACTGATTTCATCAAATGGATTTTAAAAGCTAAAAAGCAAAAGCCAATTTATGACAGGTGCCTGCCTAGCAGAGCCGAGGATCACACTTACTGAGAGGCATAGAACCAAGAGGCCACTATTCCTCAGTAAAAAGAGTTTGTTGTTGTTGTTGTTTGTTTTGTTTTGTTTTTTTATAATGAAAACTCTTTGCCGTGTGCTTCGTCTAGATGAGCATTTTGAGTGGGATGAATCTGAAGACATTATTTACTGTGCTGTACAGGCTCAGCATTTCACTGGTCTTTTCACATGCGGATTACTTCTTAGGCCCTGTCAAGAGAGCAGCTAGGCCCCAGCAGGTAACTCATCCTACCCGCCCAGTGCTGGCCCTCAAGCACTGTGTACCTACTCTCTGCAGGGCTCAGAGATAAAAATCAGAAGCTGGATGACCAGATTCATCATACACCTTAGAATACACATCTAGAAATGTAACTATGAACATGAATAATCTTTATGTCTAACATTTAGTAACCCAAGTAGCCTGAAGATAACATTTAAGTGCAGGTGTGCAAATCACCTGCTGGGTTCAATTTGCACCCCAATCAGAGAGGATAGTTTTCAGGTATGCTGAAAAAGCCAGTGCTTTTTTAAAGGTGGCCATTCACTCTCCTTGTTTTTTTGTTTTGGTTTGTTTTGGTTTGGTTTGGTTTGGTTTTGATCCTTTGGAGCTTTAGTTGAGAGTGCTGTAAAAAGGTTTCACTAAGAAGGAGCAACACCCTGAGATAATATTGTGGTAAATCAATTTAATTCTGTGTATTATGTTCAGTTAGAGATGCTGTAACGCTGTATTATATGTGTGTATATAGACATACATCCTCTGCTGGCTTGCTTGCAGAAGGCATGGTATAAAGGAAATGTTTTGCTTTAAGTGTGTTCTTCATTCTGACTACAGTAGGAGAAAGAGGAAGGGAAATGGGTTTTGTCTCTGTCTAGAAACTGTATTTGTAAATGGCTGCCACCAGGTGAAGCTCTCTCCACTGGAAAGAAGGAACAAGGAGCACTGGGGTTCAAGGTTGTCTGATTTGGGTACCAAAACAGTTCATGTGTCCTGCTCCTCAGAAGGTATTATGCTTGGGCAGGGGAAGGTACTAGATTTTTTTTTTTCTTTTTTTATCTTTGTGTGTGTGCCAGTGTGGTTGACTGGAGGGGAAGCTTTAGTGTGTGAGTTGCACTAATGTAGGAAGATTCTGACCAGCCTGACCCCCTGGATAATATGCTAATCAAGTGTGGGGATACTGGCTGCTTTTTTCCCATAAACTGTGACAGTATTGTATGGACTGGTCCTACAGCCCGCTGGAATATCTTTGCATTGTCACCTATAAGATCCAAGGTAGACTTCTGAATTTGATCCTATCTAAGCAGGGAAGATGCTGGCTTGAGGGATCACAGCCCACATAAGTTCAAAGCAGCACAGCCTGATGGTCAGGAGTACTGCCTGGTTAGAACACTACCATTCCTGCAAGCTAGGCAGGAAGTGTTAAGTGAAGGAATATGACAAGTGCTTTTCAAGAAGGACATCCTGTGGCTTGCTGGGCTTCTAGAGATGCCCAAGAGCATTATTTCTACCTGTATTCTGTAGGTGGTAAAGCTCAGCCCACTGGCTCCAGGTCCAGCAGAAATAATAAACACTTCATCGCTTCCTGTCTCAGTAGTCACTGCAGAGGTGGAAGAGGGCACATCTGGGTCAGTATCCTGAGGAGATCGTTCTATGCTGCCTTCACAGGAAGTGACTGAAGAAAAGAAAATCCATAAAGACTGCTTGGGAGGGTCCAAAACATCTGTTCCCAACTCATCCATTATAATCCCTCCTCCTTCACCTTTCCCTCTCCCCAGATAAACTAGACCCACATCTGGCTGTTGCACCAGTCAGAATAAAACACAAGCCAACAGTTCACTCTCTTGAAACTGTAAGGCTTTAAAAACAAAAGAAAAGGTGGTGGGCAAGGGGAAGAAAGAAACACCCTTGGGCCTGCTGTCTAATATAGCCAGACCCAAACTGAAACCCCCCATACTGAATACATAAGGTTTTTCTGCAGATCAGAGACTTGCAGAGTTTCTTAACTCATTCTTTATTTGTTGTTACTCATTACTATTAATAGTGAGCTTTGATTTTTGTCACAAGTGATTACAAATCCTTTTTGCTTGAGCCCTGGTGACTGCTCCCTCAGGCAGCCATATGTTCCAGGCATTGCCATAGGTGTATGTGCATGTTTGCATCGCCAAGATCTGTACTTCAGGTCCAGGCAAGGAGATCTCTGGCTTCTGGTCATAACCTTCTTAATGACTTTTGGCAGAACAGAATTAACCTTTTAGGAAGATACCCATATATGAGAGATGTGTATAAAAGTTGATATTTAGGGGGAAACTGATGGTGTGTGGCAGTGCGCTGTGAAGTGGCTCCTTGTTGGCCTTCGACCAAAAGGTGCACTGACAGGATTCATGTGTTGTGACTCAAGATTTGAACAAGTGACAATATCTGCAGCTTGGCTGGAGGACTCCTTGTTTTGTTCTGGAAACACACTGTGAGGTAAATGTCATCTAAAGCAGTCTCATCCATAATGCCCTGAAGAAAAAAATTGCTCTAGGAGTCAAAGTTGTTCAAAGCCAACGTAAGCACTGTAAAACTCATCCTTATCCAGACAAGGTTAGATGCAGGGCAGATGAAAGTCTTCCAAAATTTGTGGATGATTATAAGCTCTGGTTGCAGCAGCCTGAAGCAGACACATTAGCATTGCTAGTGCAGTGTCTCTGCAGTGCTCTGTGCTATGACAGCTTCTGCTGGCCATGTCCCGGAGCTGTGCCTGTGTGTGCTCCTTGCCAGGGGAATTGCCCTACCAGTGAGGGGGGGGAGCAGCAAGGGATATTCCCACAACAAAGCCTTTCTGCTGTGAAGTGGCACTCCAGCTGTGCCTGGGCGAGACAGGGAGGAGGATGGCAAGGAAGAAATGGTCTGATTAGCAGGCCGAGGCCTGCGTGTGCCCTGACCCACCCCTGCCGGTGCGCTGTGCTTACCCGCCTGCTCCCGGCTGACAGAGTGGTTGTTGTTTTCATTCTCCCGACTTGGCACCACGAGCTGGAGCTCATTGATATCAACAGCGGAGTTCTGGATCCCATTCTACAACTCAGAACATGCCCCAGTAAACATCGTCAGATAAACAGTGCAACAGCCAATATGAAAGAGAGAAACAGAAATTGCTGAAGCCATTAGCACTAACCTCCTGGTCACTGCATGCGTTGGATGAGCTCCTTTTGGGGCACGTTCTCTGCCTGAAAAGGAGAGACAGCAACAACAACAAGAAGCCCACAAGTGAGTTAAACCCAGAGACAGGAAGCAGTCAGCTGTGCTTGTCCTGCAAGGGTGGCCTAGCAGGTTACGAGCTGTCCGGCCTACAGGAGCATCCAAAACACTTGCCAAGGCTCAAGGCCTGTAGGCCGGCGAGAAACTGATATGCTCATGTAGTGGAAAATCAGCTGAAGAAGAGAAGGATCTGTCTTCTTCCCATGATCACCACAAAACAGAGAGCGGAATAGAGTTCCAACCTCTTTAAAGTCCTACCAGCCTTCCCCCCACAGGCTGTTCTTTCATGTCAGTAACTAAATAGTAAAACCAAAATCCTTCCTTTGGTCTGAGCAGTGACATTGTTCTTATCCTGTTATACAGAGTATTTCATCTGTGTAGTCTCTTTGCATGCTAGATTATATTTAGCAAGCAGAGAACATCAAATGTTCATCTGTATGACCATTTTATTAATGGAAACTGCTATGGCAGATGGTTACCAGCTAAATGTGCCTGTTGGGATGAAGGGAAACAAAATCACATTCTTAACATTTTTTTTTTTTTTTTAAGTTTTACTAAATCTGACATTCTGAAACATCTAGTGTTATTTACATTTTGGATGAGTAAGATGTAAACATGTCATGAAAAAAGGCTGAACATGATCATGATTGAAGCAAGTATATTTTATTTTGGTGTACAGCAGTTCTTTATGGGACAGTGCAGAAACACACAGGAGTGTTAATATATGATGTGACCTGTGTTACTATTTTTCCCTACTAGCTGTGCTCTTGGCTGGCATATTTCCTCTTGCTGGCTTCCGTACAATGTTTGTGGTGGTGTCTTTTAAATGATGTGCTGAAGTCAAGATTTCAATTTTTCAGGCACCAGTTCATTATTGCTTCTCTCTAAGACTTGGGGGCTCGGATGACACCTGATGAGTCTGGCCAGGAGTCAGCATGTGCTCCATCTCAGGCATAAGGTTTCATTCCTTCACCATATCATTGGGACTCTTCAAAAATGCCTATTGACTGGCAAGTGAAACAA